>JAUPFN010000007.1:5745000-5920576 GCA_036924255.1 Apodemia mormo | reverse complement strand
GTTGTCGATAACTAGAACAGAATCACTGGGTATATTTGGGATTAATTGGTTAACCAGCCATTTCTCATAGTTATCGTTATTCATTTCATTGTGATAGTCACCTGTAGTGTCCGTGGATTTATACGTTAAAAAAGCACCGGGTACAAAGCCTTTTTCATTTCCCGCATGAACTATTATCAAACGTTGACCTTTTGAAATTGGCTTTTTTACTCCTTTTTTCTTATCGTCACTCCAAGATTTCCCTTTAGTGTGGGATGCATGTATATATGACTCATCCATGTAGACGATATTTTTTCCTGTTTCGCGAAATTTGCGTATTTTATCAAGGTATTCCATTCGTTTGAGACTAACGTCGTGCTTTTCCATTAGAATTTTTCGATTATCTTCCATTTTAGTGAACTGAAATCCCATGTCATGAAGTATTTTTCTCAACGTTTTTTCAGACCCATTGTAATTAATAGCTTCAGATAACTTAGCTTTTAATGATTTTATTGTTGGCAGTTCATTAAATCGTAAGTGAAAATCATACACCATTCTTCGAACAACATCGTAATCAAAATCGTCCATATCCAAACGAAATTGCTTTTTTGGTCTCCCTTTTTTTGGAGTGCTGAACTTAATTTCAGTCGAATGTGTTTCAGTACTGACTTCGTTTAATATATTGTTCAAAGTTCTTCTTGAAATTCCAGTGGCATTTGCAACTCGCTCTTGAATCTTCTTAAAATAACAACTTACATTTTCATCTACTTTTTTTTTAAATCTATCAGCTTCGCTTACAAAGTATTTATAAACATTGTAGATAATTTCACGTGACTGACCTCGTAAAGGTTTCCCTCTTTTTCCGAAAGATGCCATATTACAACTTTAAATTATTTAAATTTGTGGGTGTTATCAACTCTAAATAAATATTTTTTTTCGGGACGCGACTGCACTCTATCGTACTTGAACAACGACTGACTAAACGTCACATAGGTAGTGTGGGACAGAGATAACGCTTTACGAAGCCGAAATTATCCGATTGTCTCTTTCCAAAGTTCGATGTGCAATATTTATCGCCGGGTACTGTACATGTGTGTATATCTATATTATCATGTATATCACATGAATGTAGTGAGTAATGTTTATTTTTATTAATTTACATCTATACATATAATAAAAATGTAAGAGGCCGATTTCTGTACATTGAAGATATTTTAAAAATTTTTTTTGGAAGATACTCTTTAATCGATACTGAAGCGAAAAATATATTTTTTTTAATTTTTGTCTGTCTGTCTGTCTGTCTGTCTGTCTGTATCAAGGCCGCGCATCACGCCGAATCTACTGAACGGATTCAAATGAAATTTAGCATAATTAGAGTTCATACTCCGAAGAAGGTTATAGGATATTTTTTATCCCAAAATTCAGTACGGTTCCCGTGGGATAGGGGATGAAAACAAAAACGTATATTTAGCTTTAATTCATTAACCTGTAGTCCGAAATCCTTTATTATTTTTTTGTTCAAAAGTAAATACTATAAAGATTATCCCTTAAAAATTTCAAGGTCATGAGTTTTATAATTTAGAAGTTACAGACATCACAAGTTTCAACGGTTTCGGGTGGTAAGTCCAGTTGAACGTGACACCCGGAATGTATACAAAACCTTTAAACGCACGGCTCATTATAAGTTAGCGTTATCATTTCATAGTGTTTGTATGTATGTATAGTGTATGTATGTACGTATAGTGTTCGTATAATGGATATAATCCGAGAGAATCAGTTCAAGAATGTGTACTTTTTTATTAAAATGTTATAAATGCAATTTTACTAAATATGTGAAAAATTTTCTATACATATAATAAAAATGTAAGAGGTCGATTTCTGTACATTGAAGATATTTTAAAAATTTTTTTTGGGAGATACTCTTTAATCGATACTGAAGCGAAAAATATATTTTTTTTAATTTTTGTCTGTCTGTCTGTCTGTCTGTATCAAGGCCGCGCATCACGCCGAATCTACTGAACGGATTCAAATGAAATTTAGCATAATTAGAGTTCATACTCCGAAGAAGGTTATAGGATATTTTTTATCCCAAAATTCAGTACGGTTCCCGTGGGATAGGGGATGAAAACAAAAACGTATATTTAGCTTTAATTCATTAACCTGTAGTCCGAAATCCTTTATTATTTTTTTGTTCAAAAGTAAATACTATAAAGATTATCCCTTAAAAATTTCAAGGTCATGAGTTTTATAATTTAGAAGTTACAGACATCACAAGTTTCAACGGTTTCGGGTGGTAAGTCCAGTTGAACGTGACACCCGGAATGTATACAAAACCTTTAAACGCACGGCTCATTATAAGTTAGCGTTATCATTTCATAGTGTTTGTATGTATGTATAGTGTATGTATGTACGTATAGTGTTCGTATAATGGATATAATCCGAGAGAATCAGTTCAAGAATGTGTACTTTTTTATTAAAATGTTATAAATGCAATTTTACTAAATATGTGAAAAATTTAAATCTATACATTTTATTTATTTATATAAGAATAATTATTAATATATTTGAAAATAAAACAGGTAATTTTTTTAGGTTTTTGCTAATATCTCAGAAAATATACATCTAATCGAAATTGAGTATACTAATAGAATTTGTTCTTTATAAATTTATAATTTCCATCGTCGGCACTTGGTGAAACTGCATCATATTGATTATATAATATAAACACTTGTACTTGTACTGTTTCACAAATGTAATTTAAATTTTATTTATTACACAATCACTTTTAAACTTACAGCCAACCGGTTTCGCCTATTAAAGCATCATCAGGGCTTTCACAACGAATGTGAAACAGTACAAGTGTTTATATTATATAATCAGTTCTTTATAAAATTTATCGTAAGGATAGGCTATTGCGAAAATTCACTATTTTCTTTTTACATTGCATAACGTAAAAAAGGGTAAAAAAGTATCTACACGCCCATATCCCGGAATACGTAGGCAGAGGTACAAGAAGTGTACCCACGATTAGCCGAAAATACTATCTCACACAATGTGAAAGGTGGCAAGCCTATTGCCAACCGGGCCGTTTCCAATCCCGGGCAATGTTGTTTTATCAGAAAACTGAAAAAGCACATTTTGTTTTGCCTGAGCTGGAAATCGGACCCGGGACCTCATATGGTCAACGACATTACCGGACCGCCAGACAACACGGTAAATATTTCAAAATTAGATACATCAATCAGTTAACTTTTAAAATGAATGAAACTTCTGCAAAGTGTAGATGTTGAAGTGCCTAAGCTACTTAGTATACCTACTCACTAAAGTCGGACTTCAAAATACTTTAAAAAAATTGTTAAGTAGAATATACGAACATGTACTTATAAGTTCAGTCCAGATTAAGATCACATCTTACAGAAAAACTTTAGACACATATAACTTCATCAAAACAAATTCAATCAAAAGGGGGCGTCCATAAATTACGTGAAGTGTTTTTTTTAATTTTCTGTCCCTCCCCCCCCCCCCAGTAAGATGTCGTGAGATTTTATTCAACCCCCTCCCCTATCCCTCAATCTCACGTGAGATTTTTCAAAATATGGGTTTCTGAAATACCTATGTAAAAACGCGTTCGATTGTTATTGTAAAAAGAAAAAAAATCTTCGTGCTTCTATTTACGATTAGTTGAGGCTGTATAACGTCGAAGTATAAATGAAATTATTTTCTTTCGAACGAGTTAGTGAATGATCTTAACAGTATCACGATTACACTTAAGATTAACTTAAGTATGTACAATCTGGATAATGGACTAAAATAGTATATATTTTTTATTTCAATATGAAAAAAAATTACGTGATATTTGCTGAGACCCCCCCCCTCCCTCCAACGTAAGATTAGATGAGATTTGACTCGACCCCCTCTCCACCTTAAACATCTCACGTAATTTGTGGACGCCCCCAAAGATACTTAAAATTCCTTTATTTGTGAGAATCAAAAATTAAAAATGTGAGAAAAAAATACGTGGCGTTGTTGTTTTTTATTAAAGTATCATCACGCCCGATTCGCGTGCGGCGTAGGCAGAGTAAACCGACCGTCTATAGACTTTCCGTTTCACCACGATTCACCGATTTGTCGGTTGGTGAGATAAATGGTAATTCTCATCGCCGCATATACTGACACGTTAACGATTATCGATTATTTTTAGCGATAACTGGGACCGAAAGTTTTTATACCCCTCCGCCAGTTTCCGAGTGGCTACTGAGATTTTAGATTTTCGAGAAAATCCTCGAAAATATCTCAATAACATCTTTGCCCGACCCGGGGATCGAACCCGGGACCTCATGATCTGAGCCGAATAAGCTGTCCCTAGACAACGAGGCTGAGAGTTTGTTATAATAATTTAAAAAAATACCCCTGGACTCCTTATCTTGCTTATTGAAAATGATACAAATTTACATTAAAAATATCTTTTAGAGAATTAAAATAATAATAAATTTAAGAAAAGTGCAACAAGTTTTTTTTTAATTGCAAATTATTTTCAATAAGCTTCTTAGTCAAAGGCTTATTTTTTTTTATTAATAATAAACTACAAAACCATGTGTTAATTAATTATTTTTTAACTTCCCGCCACGAAAATTGCCTTAAGTAAATAAAAATTATTCAAAAATAAACCTGAATAAATAACTTTTCATCTTTCTAATTAGGTAAACATTTTTAACTTCCCGCTACGCATCTAGATAAGGAAGTTACTGATTTTGCCCCGATTTTCGAAAATCGAGAGTTCACCAGATCTCCACGTTTTAAGGACCTAGGAACCTTTTTCTACTATTTTCACGATGACGTGTGTGTGTGTGCGTGAATGTGAATGTGTGTATGTAAACATTTGATAACTTTGAACTGCTTGACCGATCGAAACGTGGTTAATGGGATTCGATTGGATTCCACCCAACTTAGATTTCCTGAAAATTTTAACTAATTCAGTCAGTTTTAACTAATTCAAAGAGATTTTGAGAAATTTTGGAAAACCTCACAAAGGTTTTTGGCGAAACAGTATTTTTTTAATACAATTTCCAGACTAATGAACCGATATAATACAAAATTTAATCAGCTTTACTTCTCAAAAACTGCATCCAATGCATAAATTGCATCAAAATTTATTTATCCGTTCGGGAGTTACAGTTGACGAAAAATTTTGCAAACGTATTTTTTCGATGTAACTTCGAATTTTTTTAACTAATCATTTTTAATCTACTGCAATATTTTAGTACTCACTAAAAAAACTACATTGAATTTCAAAAATCAAAATCGAGTCAAATTTTCAAAAGTTACAGCTTATCAAACATTAAAATTCAATTTTCTAAAATCGGGGTAAAATCAGTAACTTCCTTATCTACATACGTAGTGGGAAATTAAAAAAATCCCACGCGGACGAAGTCGCGGGCACAGCTAGTACATTAATAAAAATGAACATTCCCCCGTGTTGGTCTCGGGCTCCTTTGAAGAATAGGCCAACTGCCGTTCTGCCAGGCAGGTCGTAAAAGACTACCAGTTGATAATTCGTGTCACCATACTACTAGGTGGTAGAATTCTGCAATGTCTTGGTGGTAGGGATTTGATTACACCGCCTAACCTATTCCTATCCCAATAGCAGCAATGTCGCCCGGGTCAGGTACCACCGCCTTACCTATCCCTGCCGCAATATCGTCAGTGCTTGTCACTGTCGTATTCCGGTTTGGAGGATAAGGTAGCCGGTAAACTTATGCATGTGGCATTAGACCTCGCCACAAGATAGCAACGCACCATTAACACCTTTGGTCTCTATAGGCGATGGTTGACTCTTTCCATCAAGAGACCCATCTGCTTGTTTGCTATCTTATAATATAAAAAAAAACATACATATCTTCACACGCCAGATCCTTACGGGGTAGGCAGAGAGAACGGAGTGCCATACATCACGATCCTTGCAGGATTGTCTCGCTTCCTCCACATTCATCACTCTCTTCATATACACACGCCGGTTGTGAAAACTCTTGACACCACCTTCGGACAGTACTCGATCGTTCTGATCATGATATATCAGTGTTGGTCAAATATATTATGGTATTTTTATTAGTTTAATGTATTAATTTGTTGAAGCAAGTGGCATAAGGGTCCTTGTTCTATAAGTGGTAGTATCCTAACCGGAACACGATAGTGACAATCACTGACGCTATTGCGACAGGAATCATCAAATATGTAAAGTATTAATAAATCTTAATATACCATACTAGATGCAATTAATGATAGTTGATGTGAAAGGTAGTCGGACCAACACAGGGCCCAAAATTGATTATTACCTGCAACATCACCACTAGAACAGCGTTTCTTAACCTTTTTCAATCCGCGGACCCCTTTAAAAAATTAAGCACAACTTCAAGGAAACCTTACTGCACTAGAACAATGGGACAAACAGTCAGAAATCAACTCCAATAACGTTCTAACGCATTTCAGATTCAACATCTATGTTTGCATCACTATGATGACGAAAGCTCTTGTCAGCTATCAATCGCATTGCGCCATATTAAACGGGAAATGGCTTAAATCATTAGCGGTAGGGGTTTTTTATTGCTTATTAACAGCGCTAGATTAATACTAGAAGCATTCGGGAATAATGTCGAACTTTACCTTGGGTATAAATAGGGATGTGTTGGCAAATAGAGTTCAGTTTTATACAGCGATTCGAACCGATAGTACAGACGACCAGTGTAAAGCGATATAGTACAATGACTACGAGAAGTATTTTAGTTTAGTGATTTAGCGTAGTCGGTTAATTTTAGTGTTAATATAGTGAGTGTTATTAGTGTTTATCAGTGTATTTACGTGTTGCATTGTGGTGTTTTGTATTTGCGTTGCAAATACAAGGTTTTAATATAAGTGGTATTTTATTGCACAATACGAACGTCAAGCACGTAACAACTGGTGTCGGAAGTGAAATTGTGGCTAGTGCCCAGGGTGGCATTTTTTCACGGACGGAAAAATTCGGAGTGTGGGAAAAAAATCTGCACGTTATAGACAACTAGCTGTGTCCGCGACTTCGTCCGCGGGAAAGAATTTCTAAAAATCTGGGGGTTTTATGCGCATAGTTCCCGTTTCCGTAGGATTTTCGGAATAAAAACTATCCTGTTCTTTCTCGGGTCTCGAACTATGTTTGTACCAAATTTCATACAAATCGGTTCAGTGGTTTAGCCGTGAAGAAAAGATAGACAGACAGAGTTACTTTCGTATTTATAATATTAGTAAGGATACTTTAAAACACAGGCTAATTAATTATTAATAAATAAGAGTAATATTTGCATTTTTTTTAAATTAAGGCGCTGTCAACACCAAAATCGCTCACTCTGTCTATTTCTATCGGAGAAAACGAGACCTTACTATCAATGTAACTGAGCGGCCAGGGTCTTTAAATGAATAAATAATGAAATTTAAAAAAAAGTGTAGATTATTTGTCAAATATGATTCGGTAGCGGTTTACGTATGAATATAATGACTTCATGTTTTTAATTGCAGACCCATATGTCAGAAAAATAAAGATATAGAACCGTTAATGATGATTTTAAGACCAATCTTCGCAATTATTTTCTATCGACCCAATTTTGTTCAATTATGTATCGAGTCTGGTCACGGTCTTTGACATATAATGAATATTAATATATATTTTTGTGAAGTGCTTATAACAAATAGTTTCTCCTAAAAAACTGCTTGAAAAACATCAATTTCAACTAATTAGGTCTTTTCAGCCCCTCAATAGCTATTTGTCTATGGGTGGTGGCGAATATTTACCATCTGATGAGACCTCACATCGTTTAGACCAGAGTTCCCCAACTTTTTTGTGTTGTGTTGCCATGTTTTTCCGTGTTGGGTAGACTTACCTGATATTAATTTCCTGTGAATTTCTAACTGTAGTGAAGTTTAGTGTTAAAAACTTAAAGTAAAAACACATGTTAATTTATACATTTCTATATTAATTGAATTTAAGTTAAAACTACTTAAAATAAAATTTTGTATCTGTTATGTAAAATATACGTAACATTAAATAAACATAAAATAAACTATAAATAAAATAACATAAGCAATAAGTCAATATTTTTAATGAGAAGGATGAACCTGATGCTTTAATAATAAATTATCAACATTTGGCGTCAATTTTGTAAGGGTTAATCTTAAATCTCCTTGGCTAAGATGTCCAGTCTATTTCTTTTTTTCGTTAAGAGATTGGTAACAGCGCTGAACCCCCTTTCCACTAGGTATGACGATGGAAAAGAAATTAAAAATTTCCTCGCTATATTCCATAATAAGGGATAAGTAACGGGTATGTTGTTTTGCAGCCAGAATTGCTGATATCCGTTTTTAAACTGAACCTTAAGTTCTTCGTTTGTACTTAGTTCAGTCAGTTTCTCTTGTATTATGATATTCGTTTCTTGTATGTCACCATATGGACTAATTATCATAACACATGTAACGGTTGTACGGTTTTTGTTTACTTTACGTAGGAGTTGTCGGAATTCTAGAACGGAATTAAAGGATTTTAAGAACATTAACTTGAAATAGAGAACACATAAAATCCCGTTTAAAATGTCCTCCTACGTGGATATTTGTCAATGGACTAAGAGCTTAAATTATCATAAATATGCTTACGCACGTTCGTTGCAATCGGGTAAAAAAGTAGCCTAGCATCGGCTGGAGGAAGAATATGTAGGTATATTGATTCAATAGTTTTTGAGTTTATTCCTTTCAATCCTTTTACCGCCCCGTTGGTCGAGTGGTTAGCGACCCTGACTACGCAATCAACGGGGTTCGGGTTCGATCCCCGACGGGGACAAGCATTTGTGTGATGAGTATAAATGTTTGTATTTCCGGGTTTGGGTGTTTATTATGTACGTAAAAGTATTTATATATATTATATGTATTTCTATGTACTAGTATCGTTGACTAGCACCCATAACACAAGCAAATAATTTGCTTACTCTGGGGTTAGATCAGTAAGTGTAATTTGTCCCGTGAATATTTATTTATTTATAATCCTCCTGTTGGTCCGAGCTCCTTTGAAGAATAGGCCAACTGCCGTTCTGACAGGCAGGTCGTAAAAGGCGAACGATTAGCTACGTGTCACTACCACCATGGCTACTAAGTGGTAGAGTTCGGCATTGTCTCGCCCGAGTCTGGTACCACCGCCTTACCTATTCCTGCCGCAATAGCGTCAGTGTTTGTCAGCGTGGTAGAGCTCCACAACGTCTCTCTCGGGTATGTGGTACCAGCGCCTCATCTGTTCTTGCCACAATAGCGTCATTGCTTGTCATTGTCGTGTTCCGGTTTGGAGGGTACGTTATATGAGAGACTTATGCATGTGGCATTGCCATCCCGCCACACGGATAGCGACGCACCATTAACATCTTTGGTATCTATAGGTGATGGTTGACTCTTTCCATTAGGAGACCCATCTGCTTGTTTGCTATTTTATGATATAAAAAATCTTTTACATTTATTTAACATACATGATATTGTACATACAGCCATAAACATAATAGTATGCATATATAGTGTATAATATTATGTGTATGGCTAAAGTCTGTAGTCAAACTTAGAATAGACTTTATGTTTAGTATATGGTTGAATTTCGACCAGAGGGCGATCGTTGGTTTATAAAAAATTACATTTTTTTATATCATAAGATAGCAAACAAGCAGATGGGTCTCCTCATGGAAAGAGTCAAACATCGTCTATAGACATCTAAGATGTTAATGGTGCGTAGCTATCTTGCGAGGTCTAATGCCACATGCATAATTTTACCGGCTACCTTACCCTCCAAATCGGAACACGACAGAGACAAGCACTGACGCTATTGCGACAGGAATAGTTAAAGCGGTGGTACCAGACCCGGGCGAGACAATGCAGAATTCTACCACCTAGTAGCCACGATGGTAGTGACTCGCATAGCCAATCGGTCGGGTTTTACGACCAGCCTCGCAGAACGGCAGTTGGCTTTTTCTTCAAAGGAGCCCGCGACCAACACAGGGAATGACGTAGAGTGAAGAAAATATATCCACACATTATGCATTGTTTTTTTTTCCAATAAATTTAAAGCTGCTTTCTCTTTACACTTTTATTTTTTTTTAATTTTGCGGTTTTCCTCTTGAATCGGAATATCAGCAGCAACTCGGAGTTTAGCGGCTTAAAACAAGTCGGTAAAATGCGGCGATGTGGATTACTCTTCTTATGCGACAACCCGGTGAATCGTGGTGACTTAAACTTCTATTACATTCCATTCACTCTACAACCCCAACCCAAAAGTGAACCGGCATGATGACATTCATTTCATCAAATTTAAAGCTTAGTTCGTTACTTAACATTAAAGTAACGTCAATATCTGTGCATCAAAACAACTTGATTTCGGAAACAAAAAATCACGCAACTGCCGTATTTAGAACGAGTCGAAAACAAATTCGGGGTTGTTATTTACTGGGCAGTAATGGCCGAAGCGTGGTGAAATAGGGCGTTTGTACGTAATTAAAAATTAAATGTACTAAGGGCTACTCCGTACTAATTTAACGATATTACTGAGGGTTTTCCCTGTGTTGCTACGAATAACTCTTTCTATTTTTAAGTATACACTACAGACTATAGTTAAAATATTCCCGTGTTGGTCCGGCGCCCTTTGATGAATAGGCCATTTGCCATTTCAGCCAGGCAGTTCGTAAAAGGCAAAAATTAGCTACACGTGTCATGACCATCGAGACTACAATGTGGTACAGTTTCGCAACATTTCGCCCGGGAATTCGGTCGCCTTAGTAGCGTCAATGCTTGTCATTGTGATGTTCCGGTTTGGAGTGAAAGGTAGCCAGTAAACCAATAAAGGCGATTTTTTCTTATTCAGGACCACCCCACCACCCTTTTTGGCGGACCCCGCTTGGCCTATTAGATTAGGGCTGCCGTCACCT
Organism: Apodemia mormo; assembly: GCA_036924255.1. Taxonomy (NCBI): domain Eukaryota; kingdom Metazoa; phylum Arthropoda; class Insecta; order Lepidoptera; family Riodinidae; genus Apodemia; species Apodemia mormo. The sequence goes on along the minus strand of JAUPFN010000007.1, from coordinate 5,909,627 downwards.
AAATTACCGACGCATGAGAAATCTTCAATAACCGCGATCATTTGGAGAATATTTTAATCATCATTTTCTATTTATTAAAAGTTTAAACTTAGACAATTAGCAATTGGGCAACTGAACACATAATATAAGCGAGTAAAAATGTCACAGTTTGAACCAGTGGTTCCGTACCTAAAAGATAAAACGGAACTCTATTACTGTCTGTCTGTCCGTCTATCTGTCTGTCACCAGGCATATTTTATAAACCGTCATAGCTAGAAAGCTGAAATTCTCACAAATAATGTATTTCACTTGCCGCTATAACAACAAATAATAAAAATAAAAAAATGAAAATATTAAGAGGGTCCCCATACAATAAACGTTTTTTTTTTTCGTGTTTTTTTGATATGATGGTACAGATCCTTCGTGCGGGAGTCCAAATCGTACTTGGGCGATTTTTATTTTTTACATCAACATGCACAATCTCATGACTTAAAAAAGATCTTAGTATTCCATGGTACAATATACTGCCTACCCTGCGCAGCTTTGTCCGTAAATAGAGTAACATGTCATCAAAATAATCTTTCAACCCCATTTCATTGCCGTAGGGGTTGAAGTATCACATATAATAAAATCGTAGGAAAGTCAAAACTGTATAATACTCGGGGCGTGATCTACAATCGATATCGAAGCCAAAAATATAGTTTTTAAAATTTTTGTCTGTTTGTCTGTATGTATGTCCAGGGTAAACTCAAAAAGTACTGCATGGATTTACTTCAAATTTTGTATGAATATTACTAATAGGTCGGGTCAACATATAGGCTACATATTATCACGCTATCACCTACGAGGGATGGGCAGTGCGGAGTAAACGAACTGCGCGCGGACGAAGTCGCTGGCAACAGCTAGTAATAAAATATAGCTCACACTTGACACCGGCTCGTTAACTATCTCCTTGCCAAATTAGATCAAATCTGATTCAGTGGTTTAGCCATGAGAGTATGACAGACAATGAGACGGATAGACTATTGCATTTATAATATTAATGTAATCTAAAATCAAAATAACCATTGGTTTCATATACAAACACTTAAAAAGGCATTAAACATGTGTTATCTCCTCGATCTAATAAAAAATACCACTAATGAGATGTCTGTCATTATTAACGATTTAGGCAGTCAGTCAGAAACTAATTACGATATTATCCATACATACATAAAGTCCAAAATGGTATAGAAAGTTATAGCTAATATTGTTATACCAGATGGAGTGGTGGTAGTAAACGATATTGTATTTAATGTTATAGACTATAGGGCTTAAATTTCTAAATACTATTGGCGTGTAATCGTTATATAAACTACTCCGTATATTTTGTAATGAACAAATAGCGTATTTTTAGTTATAAGGGCGCTTGAGCACTACAAGGAATTTTACTGTCCGGCAGTCCGATTTTTGACGGTCCGATATGGCACGGCATGAATTTTTATACTAGTTTGTGCACTACACGTAAGTTTACCATTTGATATTTTACTTTTCCACATTACGGACCAATTTGTTGTGGTTTATGTAAAATGATTGTTTTTTATGGAGGGGTATTTTCACACCCTGGAGGGAGTGCGGGGAAACGGTGTCGGGGCTATACCCCATGACCGTGATATCAATCGCGTTGAGTTTTCACTCAACGCTCATTAGAGTTTCCTGATAGAGATGGTTTGTATGGGGTGATAGGAAAAATATTTATTGAGTAGGATTAATCTAGGAGGGAATAGGTTATCACTTTTTTTTATATGTCGTATATATTTTTTTTTGTATTTTTTTTGTTTATGTATTTGTTTTTTTTTTGTTTTTTTTCAAATACTTTTTTGTTTTTTTTGTTTTTTTTAAATAATTTAACTTATAAAGGGATGAACTCAAATTTCTTTTTGTCTTTTACGTCTTCGCAGGTGAAGTAAAGCAAGCAATTATCGCCGTTCCAAAAAAACTCATTGTTCCTAACGTAATTACGCGTGCGTGGCGTGTAGTTTCAAAGAGAGCTCTAAACAGCACGTCACCGATCCGAGTAAAGACGGACAAATGTACAAGCCATACGTGATATTCATGCCACATCGGACCCTAAAAATCGGACTGCCGGACAGTAAAATTACTTGCAGTGCACAAACGCCCTAAGGATCGGCTTACATGGGAAATTCTTTGAAAGACATCTAGCGTTCGTACAATTTTTACTAATATAATATTATGTAATATTTTGAGATGGTTATTACTTATTAGAATCAGAATTTACTGCCATCATTGAGAACCTCATCAAAATTCTAAGTTATATTTTGTGCTTGTAATTTCTCACCAGTGCAGTGTATGATTTACGAGGCACTCTTTGTCCCGCACTACGTCACCTTGGAGAAGCTATAAGTTAATTTTAGGTATAGTCCTATGTTGCCGCCCTCAAACTAAAATGTCGTTTACCAACATCCCGCTAATTTAATTTTTGAAGTCCGTTTAAAAAATAATAATGTGTAAACGGTTGGCCCTGCAGGCCATCCCTGAAACTTCCCGCTTGATAAATCCCAAACAAATTGACCGGTTTTGATTCAATTAGCGATATTTAACGCAGTTTTTAAAGGAGAAAATTTGATACGATTTTTAAGTAAATCGGTGTATTAAACTGAAAGTTATTCCAAAAATATTAAGTGATATTGCTAAAAATAACGTAATTTTAATATTAGAAAAGCTGTAACTTTGAAAATTAACATAGATTTTTATTATTAATCTGGAAGTTATATTAAAAAAATACTGTTTCGCCAAAAATCTTTTCGGTTTTTTTTAAATTTTTCAAAATTTACTAGGCCGCTTTGGTTCAAATTTTCAGGAAGTCTAAGTTGAGTAAAATCCAATTGAATTCCATTAACCGCTTTTCGATCCGTCTAGCCGTTCAAAAATCTAAAGTTGTGAGATGTTTACATACACACATACACACACACACACACACACAAACGCACACATACATACATACAGACATACTGATGTCATCGTAAAAATAGTCGGAAAAGGTTCCTAGGACCCTAAAACGTGGATATCTGGTGAAAACTCGAAAATCGGGGTAACATCAGTAACTTCCTTATACCATTCCATACGTAGCGGGAAGTTAAAAAAATATCGATCTGTCTCACCAGAATTTATGATTAGAAGACAAAAATATTTCTCGTAAGACAGATCGATAGAGATTTTTTCCTGATTAAGTGACCTTCAAAAAACTAAAATAAGCTATTATGATATGATAGATATTGTATGATGGCATTTTAGTTTGGAGACAGCACTGTGGTCTGTGAGACTACAAAGTACCCTTGGAATTTTATGGATGCGTTACGTCTATGCCAACCTTTTCGCGTATGGATATTATCGCCGCTGTGGACTAGTATCCGATGTCGGTGTTGACCACATAAGGTCCGGGTTAAATTCCCGGGTCGAGCAATTCAAAAGAATTGTTGTTTTTTCAGTTTTCTGTTAAAAACAATTTTGCCCGGAATTAGATAAGTGCCCGGTTGGCGATAGGCCTGCCACTTATCACATTATGGGACATCTTCAGCTAATAGTGGGCGCACTGGTGGTACTTCTGCCTACCTCTTCGGGGATACGGGCGTGCAGATAATTATTTGAATTTATTTATTTATATCGATAGACTTTGAAAGTTGCGAATTTGTATAATTGATGCAGTGGGTTGGAGGATGCAAGACAAGTCTCTCTAAATCGTGATGTATATGTAGTGTGTAAGTTTATGTACTCCATAGTACCTACGTCATGTAGGTAAACCGTGTATAATATCATACTTAATATTAAATAAAGTAATTTTAAACCGACTTCTCTGTTCTTACTACACTAACAACCTTATATATCAATCTTCTCTGCCTACTTCATAAAATATTTAGTGTCAAGATGTGTATGTACCTATAGGCTATATATCGCACAACAATTTATGCGAGAGCTATCTGAATTGCAACCTGAAATTAGTGTCAGGTGAAGTTCGAGACGCAAGTACTCTAAGTAGCAGGTAGCGCCTATCAATTATCGTGCAATAGTTGAGCAATTAAAACGAGCCGAGGAACTTGGGAACGCTGAAACGCAGCAATTACTGCACCGTGCGGTCGCCGCGGCGGCTTTCTGAATTGTCGCCAAATTAAATTCATTGTTATTTCTTGTCCGATGAATAATTTTGTTGATGAATATTTTATTCAGCTTCCGTATATTTACAAAACGTGTTTAATTGTATCTTGCACTTATATTTCGCTAGATTGAAGATGTAATAAATAAAAAAAACCTTTGACACATTCCTTTACCACCAGACCATCTTCCTGCAGCATGTGTATAATTTGCTGAGCAAACATGAAAAAAAATAATAATGAAAAAATATATATATAATATATAAAAAAAACTTTTGCATGTAACATTAATATTTTTTTTTTTATATCATAAGATAGCAAACAAGCAGATGGGTCTCCTGATGGAAAGAGTCAACCATCGCCTATAGACACCAAAGATGTTAATGGTGCGTTGCTATCTTGTGGCGAGGTCTAATGCCACATGCATAAGTTTACCGGCTACCTTACCCTCCAAACCGGAACACGACAGCGACAAGCACTGACGCTATTGCGGCAGGAATAGGTAAGGCGGTGGTACCAGACCCGGGCGAGACAATGCAGAACTCTACCACCTAGTAGCCACGATGGTAGTGACTCGATAGCCAATCGGTCGCCTTTTACGACCTGCCTGGCAGAACGGCAGTTGGCCTATTCTACAATGGAGGCCGGGACCAACACGGCGGGACAATAATATGTTTAAATAACGTAGATTTTAAAGTTGCTACGTTAGCAATGGCAGGAGTATTAATAATTATAAAAAAGACACGATTAGTAGTCATCATATCGCCTCTGTGGTCTAGTGGTCCAGCGTTGGCGTTGACTACATGAGGGTTCGATTCCCGGGTCGGGCACTTAAAAAAAAGTGTTTTTTTCAGTTTTCTGATAAACACAAAGTTGCCCGGGATTGGAAAGTGTCCAGTCGGCGATAGGCTTGCCACCTATCACATTTGTGGGACCAAAGTATCTTCGGCTAATCATGGGTGCACTGGTTGTACCTCTGCCTACCCCTTCGGGGATACGGGCGTGAAGATACTTTAGTAGTCATCATGTCAGTGACACGTATTAGATTCATCTAGCCTTTTACGAGATGCCTAGTAGTAAGGCAGTTGATCTACAATTCTCGGCTTGGGTTCGATCCCGACGGGGACAAGCATTTGTGTGATGAGCATAAATGTTTGTATTTCCGGGTTTGGGTGTTTATTAAATATAATCTAGTATTATATTTTATATAATATGTATTTCTATGTATTAGTATCGTTGACTAACACCCATAACACAAAAAAATAATTTGCTTATTTTGGGGTTAGATCAGTAAGTGTAATAATTTGTCCCGTGAATATTTGTTAAAAAAAATCACAAAGCGGCCCAGCCCGGATCAACACGAGAAGAAATCCACTGGGCGTTTGGATTTTATAGATTCAGGCATTACTTTGCGGGAATCCATAATTCAAAGACGAAATTAAAGGTAGCATTTGAATTTAGGTGGTCGCGTCTCGGCAGCTGCGAGAGACTGCTGCGTTTTACTGCCGCAGCTGTGCGGCGCTGCCACGGCCTTTCGGATACCAGCAGCCGTAGCCTGAGCTGTATCAACCATGTGCAGTAGTCTAGAAACCAAAACTGTGGGCAAAATGCTGATTTGCCAATTGCAAGATCTTCGTTTGCGAGGCGTTTTGAGTTTTTTCTATATTCATCTATAATAAGGCGGTAATGTATTGCGACTTAAAAAATTCTACAGTTCAAGAATGTTCACGTAAAGTTATAGGTTGGTTAAAATCGTTAGATTATGAAATGACTGAATTTGTCGTAAATAGTTTCAGTACTCTCATAAATGAAAGGATATCAACTTATGATATTTTTGTTTTGGGTCTTAACTTTTTATTAATTTATTTGTATTTGATTTTTATTGATTAATAGTTGATTCTTATTAATTTATATTGTACTTATTTCAAATTAATCTAAAAATAGCACAAATTCATATAGAAATCAATTCATTTATTCCTAACTAGCTGTTGCCAGCGACTTCGTCCGCGCGGACTTCGTTTACTCCGCACAGCACCTACCCCGTAGGTGAACCGACCAGTTAGTAATATTCATGAAAAATTTGAAGTAAATCCATGCAGTACTTTTTGAATTTACCCCGGACATACATACAGACAAACAGATAAACAGACAAACAGACAAAAATTCTAAAAACTATATTTTTGGCTTCGATATCGATTGTAGGTCACGCCCCAAGTATTCTTCTAAAAAAATATTCAATGTACAGTTTTGCCTTTCCTACGATTTTATTATATGTATAGATGATAATCAATTTGTATAGTTTTATTTATTGTTTGTACTTGATGTCGCCTATTTCTAGAAAAAATCTTTATTTTTTAATTAAGTATGGTATCCCAAAACACAGGCTTCGCCTAGTTTGGGAACCTCTAGTAGTTCTAGAATACATTAATTACTATTCTTAATTAGTGTAAGTCAGAGTGGTTATTTGTAATTTTTGTAATATTGGTTTTTTAAATAAACGAATTAGGTATTATTATTATTATTAAAAGCTAGTTTATAAGATTAGCAGAATAATCAGACAAAACTACATAGAACTCATCCATTATTGGAGTTCATGCGCTCCATTCTGTCTAAAGAAAAATTTATAAACGCATTACATAAATCTATTTTCGCTAACAAAAACTTCAATATCTTTAGAAATTATTTCATTACATTGCCCCGAAAGGCTTGAAGTATAATAGGACGTTAAAATAAGACCACAGAGCGGCATATTATATGCGCAGACTGTCTTCGACAATGCAGTCTGACGGATGACACCGTGAAAATGAACTGAAATTGCGGAGGACTGCAATAATGATGCAAACGAATCTCATAAAAGCAGTTAAATGGAATTTAATAAAATTGGTACAGTTGGGTAAATAAAAGTTATTCAGACGAGCGAAATGGCTCGAGATTAATATAATGCATAGTTGTTTAAAAGTTCTAGTATTGAAAGGAATTTTTTATTGCTGAGTTTCTAGCTAATTATACAAGCTTGATAATTTTTGCTAGTAATATATTTTATGATTCGCTCGTGTTCGGTAAAACTAATTTATATATTGCTGATAAAAATTAATACCATCACGCGCCTTATATAGAGTATAAAAATTCTGAACAATCGTCATATTATGCAATGTTTAGTAGTCTCATATAATCATAATATATTTTGCGGATATAGGCAGGTACACTTTTGCCGATCAAAATAATCTTGAGTGTGTTTCAAATATTATTATGGCAACACAAAAAGGCGACAGGCACAGATGTAAATTTTTGACGCAGTTGTTAACGTCAGTGCCATAAAAAATAAATTGTCGATCAAATAAATAATTCTAAATTATATGTTTCAAATATTACTATGGCAACACAAATTGGCAACTGTCACAGACGCGACTACAGGGCGCACTCCCTTATTTGACGGTACAGATTACATTAATATTTTGATTTTACGGAGTGTTGTTCAGTTTGCAATATTCGTTAAATTTTAGAAAAATTGTAGGTAAAATACAAGGATTTCAAAATACCACAACATTTTTTTAATTAATATAATTACGTTGTACAACGTAAAGAATTATATTAATAAAAATTAAAAGCCTTAAAAGGCGTATCCACGGATTAAAGTGGATACGCCTTTTAAGACAATTTTTTAGAATGACAGTGTAGTTTATATTTACGCCTAAAATCACTCCAGGGGATTTTGAAACTTAGCTTCTTATTCGGCACTATATAATAACAAAACATGGCATATTTCTGTTTTTCCAAGATATAACATAGGTACTAGCAGTTACTAGAGAGTTCGTTCGCGTAACCAAAAATCATTACTTCCCGGTCATGCGGGTACAAAATTAGCCTATATGTCACTCCTGGATCATGCAGCCATCTAAAAATAAAAGAATTATTAAAAATCGGTCTAGTAGTTTCTAAGTTAATTTGCCACAAACAAACACAAAAATCACATTTTTCCTGTTTTATAATATTAGTTTATAATTTAGATTATCTAAAAGCTTTTAACAAAAATACAAGATTTTGCTAATACTCGTACGAGCGGCGACATATTTCGCGCCCAACACCGTGCACCGATCCCGATGACCCGCCCGATAACTCTGGTTAACGGTACACACGAAAACATTACACACCACATACGCGACACCGTCGCCGCCGGTGGAGACGAGGACCCCTTTTTCGTCCATCGGCGATCCGAGTCCAAGGACAAGGATCAGCCGTCGGAGAAAACAATGCCACTAGCCCTCTCATCGAAAATCACGACCCCACCCTAAGCCTAGGTTCGGTCTCGCAGGAGAAACTCTTAGGGCGGAGGACGTACAACCCCACACCTTCCACCAAAAAAGTCATTAGTATTTGTGTGGTCTGTATTGTACACTGTATACTTGGGAGAGATACAACTAGTACACCATATTAGTTAAAAATCTAAAGAGGTTGTTCGTTTGTCTTGAAGAAAGAGTATAAAACTTCTCTAAAGGGATGTTTTAAGAGAACCAAACATTGGATAGTTAACAATATGCCGGCGTAGGGACGCCATCGCCCATCGGGGGTATATTTTGTTACAAAATTACTCCACCGGTGCAGTCAGTCAACCAAATTAGTGGTAGTGCCATCCTGCAATAGTAGCTGAATAGGCCGGCACCCCCGGGGAGATACCACTCTCTCACTTAACACCGACTTGAAGCAACAGCTTTGCTGTTGTGTTTCGTTCGGTTTGTAAGAGTCCCGGAGGCCTAACCCCCCTCCCCCCCCCCCTAGCAGACATGAAAGCGCGATTTAAAGGAATTTTACCCCAGGGCGGTACCACTTGCGCTAACGGTGGAGAATCCCTCTCTGGGCATCCATGCTCTGGACTTCTTAAGCAGCCGGATCACGGAATTTATTCTGGGGGGGGGGGGGGGGGGCAAAATTGCGCTCTTTCAAAAACCTGTCTGGGTCTATCAAGGCAAGAAGGACATGGCACCCCCTTCCGCGCTTACCGTGGACTTCTGCAATATCAGGGGGCTTCATTCCAACCGGAACGCTGTCCACTACCATCTGGAGACGGCGAAGCCAGCCTTGCTCATTTTAACCGAGACACAGATATCTTCTCTGGCTGATACTTCTTACCTCTCCTTAGACATGTGTAACTCAGTGAAATTCCTTGCGTTAACTCAGTAACTCAAGCGCAGTGTACTGCGCCAGCTCTTTGCGCTAACTCAAAATTGCGCCATGGCGCAATAAATCTGATGCGACCCGCGGGTGACGGGAAGTGAGCAGCGAATGAAACGTGCGCCATGCGCCACGCTACAGATTCTTAAAACAAACAGCGCACAGCGCTAGAATTGCGTTGGTTCATTGGTAACTCAACGAGTGAGTCGCGACACATGAGTCATGACTCATGTTAATTGTGCACATGAATGAGAGTTGACTGCGTATAGTCTCTAAGTAGTCTATGGTATAACTATGCTGCGCCGTGCGCTAACACATTTTGTATAAGTGAGTTGACACACCCGCTCAGTGAATTGAGTTAGCGCAATTGCGCGGCGCAGCGCAGTGTTACACATGTCTACCTCTCCTACCCGGGGTACAAATTGGAACATGCCTTTGTACCGCTCGCTGGCTGGTGTGTGCACCTACGTCAGAGAAGATATCTGTTACCGGCGCCTCGGTAAACCTGAAGGTCGGGACCTATCCATCCTCTGGCTACGTGTAGACTGCGACGACCATCCCCGCATCTACGCGTGCCTTTACAGGTCCCATAGCGGAAATACTGAAGTCGACAGGCTCGTTGAGCGGTTCTCCCCAGTACCAGCTTCTTCCACTTGACCGGATTCAACGTAGAGCGGTTCGAATCGTTGACGATCAGGCTATTTCGAAATGGCTTGACTCCTTGGCATTACGCAGAGATGTAAGCTCACTCTGCGTCTTTTGGCAGGACTATCTATCATGGAGAGTGTTCCGACGAGTTGTTTGAATTAATTTCTGCTGCTAACTTCCATCATCGGACATCGCGTCAAAATTTGAAGTTCCACCCACACCATCTTGATGTCTGGAAATCCACAACCGTGCGGTTCTCCCGGTACTTTTTGCCTCGCACTACTCTTTTGTGGAATCAATTACCGGCAGGGGTTTTTCCGAACAGATACGACATGGGGACCTTCATGAAAAGAGCTTACTTATATTTAAAAAGGCGGCAACGGAACTGCAAGGCCTCTGGTATTGCAGATGTCCATGGGCGGCGGTGATCACTTAACATCAGGTGCACCTCCTGCTCGTTTGCCCCCTCTTCCATAAAAAAAATCAGATGATTTTCATGATGTATCAAAAACCATTGCCTATGGATACCAAAGATGTTAATGTAGCGTTCCTATCTGTGTGGTGGAATGGCTATGCCACATGCATCAATGTACCGGCTACCTTACTCTCTAAACCGGAACACTAGGATAGTAAATAAGCAGATGGTTCTCCTGATGGAAAAAGAGGACCATCGCCTATAGACATCAGGTATGTAAATGATACGTTATCTGTGTGGCGGGCCGGTAAAACCATATGCAAAAGTTTGCCTTTTAATGAATGGCTCGTTTCTGTCCACAGGACAGAGATAATTTGCTAAATATATTACCAGTTTACCAGTTATCTTACCTTCAAAACCGGAACACGATAGTGGAAAGTATAATCTAAACGCAGTAATATTGCAACAATCAATTTTCTACACCTGTTGGATACTCAATCTATGTAACTGAATCATATCTTCACTATGTAACATTGTACTAAATCGCAAGTTCAGACCCTCCAATAAAAAAGTAATATCTTCACGCCCATATCCCCGAAGAGGTAGGCAGAGGTACAACCAGTGCATTCACAATAGCCGAAGTAGTATCTTCGGCTATTGTGAATCCCACAATGTGATATTGCCAACCGGGCACTTAACCAATCCCGAGCAACGTCGTTTTTTTAAAGAAATCTGAAAAAGCACATTTTATAATTGCCCGACCCAAGAATCGAACCGGGGACCATGTTGTCAACCACTACTACACCACTAGACCACAGAGGCGATATGGTGGAAGCATAGATAGGACTTTTTTTAGTTAAACACGAATTTGTTTGATGTATGTAATGAACGGCTCTACGAAGCACATGTGAATATTTATGGCTGAAAAAATTCACTTAGCAGTTTGCCAAACTTTTGCCATGAAAAGTTCTATTCTAAATATTACCTTAATACAATACGCGAACTCCTGAGAGAATTTCAGAAGTTTGAACTTAGGTGTAGGTAGTAAATTACTTACTAGTAGGTAACTAGTAAGTAATTTCTCATAAATAATTACCCACATTATTTCGTTGTTGGTTTATAGTGATGATGTATGTTAGTCTGATAAATAGTCTTGGAGTTAGTTTCTGAGTTAGAAAAATGTTAATTGCTCGTATTTTATCTAGAAAGTTCAGCCAGAATCATGTTGGAGCGACATTTTATTTTATTTATTTCATTTTATTTATTTATTTATTTACTTGCTTACACAACTACCATTACAGGACATTGCCCAATGCGATAGCGCGGCATGAATGCCACATGAATGGCACATGAATTGACCGCCCCGTTAGTTGAGTGGTAAGCGAACCTAACTGGATGATTCCGTTCTAACTGTGATATAATGTCAATACCGTGTCATGTCTATTTTTAGAATTTATTTATAAATTGTTAGTTTTTTTTGTCGTAAACATTAGAATTTATGAGGTAATTAGTTTAAATCATTTATTACGACAAAGAAACTAACAATTTATAAATAAATTCTAGAAATGGACATGACACGGAATTGACATTTAAGTGATATATTGTAAGTTTTCTGTAAGTGGCAAGTTATATTATGAAAATAATGTTGAAATATGTTTATTATTTTCCAATAAGTACAAAAATTTCATAAATTAATTATTAATTAACGACCTGTGAGGACAAACAATACAGGACATTAAATATCACAGTTAGAACGGAATCACCCAACTACGAATCGATGGAGCTCGGCTTCGATTACCGCAAAGGAAAAATATTTGTGTGATGAGCATAGGATGTTTGTCATTCTAGGTTTGGGTGTTTATTATGTATGTAACAGTATTTATGTATGTCTATGTATTAGTATCGTTGACTAACATCCATAACATAAGCAAACAATTTGCTTACTTTGTGTTTTTTTCTTATCATGAGGTAGCAAAGAAGCAGATGGGTCTCCTGATGGAAAGAGTCAACCATTGCATTTAGACATCAAAGATGTTAATGATTTGTTCCTGCCCTGTGGCGAGGTTTAATGCTGTATGCATAAGTTTAACAGCTACCTTACCCTCCAAACCGGAACATGACAGTGACAAGCACTGACGTTATTGCAGCAAGAATAGGTTAGGCGATGGTACCAGACCCGGGCGAGAAAATGCCGGATTCTACCTCCTAGTAGCCACGATGGCAGCAACTCGCATAGCCAATTGGTCGCCTTTTAGAACCTGTCTGGCCGAACGGCAGTTGGCCTATTCTTCAAAGGAGCCCGGGACCACCACGGGCCCTCTCGTAGAGAGTATAAGTGTTCTGTGACCACGGGGAAAACGGGGTTAGATAGAATTGTATAATTTGTCCATTTGATATTACTATTATTATTTACACGCGTGGTTTCAAAAAGACATAATAAGCTTGGTACAGGTTATTAAAGGCATCCAACACGAGTAACGATGTCTATCATCTCCCGGTTTACTATTCAATCACGTATATATAACAATTCCAGAACATATTTTAGTATCCTTTTTTAAGTCCCTCGAGTAAATGTGCAAAGTTTCTTAAACGTTATAAGTTATAAGATACAGCGTTATAAAGTAAGGAACAAGAAACTGGGCGAGACGTTGCTTAATTCTAGTCACAGTAGAGGTTTTATGTTTGGTCAATCGAACGCCTTTTTGTTTGCCCGGCAGAAAGGCAGATAATCTTTACTCCAAAAGGAGTCAAGATCTGTGATCAACACCGCTAAAGTGGCTAGTTTATCGGTTTTTTATCGAATACACTTTGGAGAGTGCGCTGCGGAATTGCACGACTTAATTCCGCCATCCCCGTTTTTCTATCGATCGTCGAGGTGCACAGAATCTAGGCATCGTTATATGGTGGACGTTCCACGTACCCGGACAAAGCGGTTCGACTCAACATTCTTCATTCGAACCGCAAAGTACTGGAACATGCTTCCTGAGTCTGTGTTCCCGGACGAGTACAATCTGGAGATCTTCAAGAGAAGAGTGAACAGGTACCTTCTAGGGAAGCGCGTTCCATCTTAGGCCTCATCTTAGCTTACCATCAGGCGAAATCGAGGTCAAGCGCTTACCTATCGACAATAAAAAAAAAATTCATTGGAATATCAACCATCTCTGTATTTGCTACTTGGACACTACTTGGTAACAAGTAGTGGCAAGCCTTGGTTATGCATTAGATGAAACCATTAACCAAAACCAATGCATTACTCCATCAGCAGGTCATCTTCCTGTTCATGTAAATCATTTGATGATTACAAATCTACATAAGGAACTTAAAACATGACATAACTATTTACTGTAAGTTATCGAAGATTTATTGATCTAACGTAATGTTGCAATCAAAAGAATCCGTAGACATTTTTTTTTCAATATCATAAGATAGCAAACAAGCAAATGGAAAGAGTCAACCATCGCCTATAGACACCAAAAGTGTTGATGGTGTGTTGCTATCTCGTGGAGAGGTCTAATGCCACATGTATAAGTTTACCGGCTAGAGAGCCAATGCAGACCTCTACCACCTAGTAGCCACGATTGTAATTGGTCGCTTTTACGACCTATATATATATATATATATATATATATATATATATATATATATATATATATATATATATATATATATATATATATATATACCAACCTAAAAAATCTAAAAAAACAAAACACATTTTAGAAAGAAGTAAAAATTATGTAGCCTGTACCACTCCTACAATTAAGATGTTAAATACCTCTCAAGCTTAAAATGTTAAATCGATCATTCCGTTTAGATTATAGAGCATACCAAAAAATATACATACATATGTATATTATATACATTTGTTATTAAATATTTATGATAAAAATATGTTCTGAAATTGTTAAAGTACGTGATTGTATTGTAGACCTAGACTTTTAATAACTTGTTTAAAGTTTAAATTTATAAGAACTCAAAAATTTCTATTAAAATTAAGATATGTATGCGCATATTCATCATTAATATACTCGAAAAACATTACCACCCTTCTATCACAATAGAAAAAATACAATTTAACCAAGTATAAATAATTAAAACGTAGAAAGTACACGAATCGCTTATGCATTGGACTAGCCAGTCGGTGCGAGCGATCGATTATTCGCCAGCTTCTATCTTTTGTACTCTTTCATCTCGGGAGGATTAACTTTGCGGCTTTTTGTGCAGACCAACGTGGCCACGGGTTCTTATTAGCTTTTTTCTATAAAAGTGTATTGTACTCTATCGTTATTTATATAAAAGTTAAAACTGAAGATTACTCGCGACTTTGTCCGTTTGATAAAGATCCCACTTACACAACACATACATACCTACGATAATTGCTGTAAAGTTATACTCGTATGTTTATTGTAAAGTGGAAAAGTCTGTTCGTTTGTCCGAAAATGGATAAACTTTGATGGATGGAAGATGGATGAAAAAAATTAATAAACACTATACATATAAGTAATAAGTAAAAAAAAAACTTGAGAGGTGTCAAGGGACACCCAGATGGAACGAAGTTCCTTTTATTAATATTTACAAAAAACCTGTATACACTCAACAAAAATAATCGTCGCGACACCACACTGTTCAATGCGAAATAGAAATGAAAATATCTGGCTTGCTTTCTACAAGAGAGAGAGAGAGAGAGAGAGAGAGAGAGAGAGAGAGAAAGAGAGAGAGAGACAGAGAAACATCCGCACGCCGCACAGCTTACAATACCTTACTATAGCAAAAAGTGTCGTGACATCTTTTCGTAAGAATTTTTTTCCGACTAGCCCCCTTTCACAACGCGCGATAAGGAACTTCGTTCCAAAAACATTATACATATAAGTATGCAGATACCAATCCATATACAGGTTGATTAGTAAAAGGCTGTACGTTCTGATAGTGTGTTCAATATTCTATTCTGATACCGAATTTGTAAAAAAACATGATGATAGTAATACGAATTGAATTTAATATTTTTATTCATAGTAAGTATAACTTATACATTTTTTGAACGTCAATTTTAAATTAAAATTATTTAACAATTATAAAAACAATAATAATATGATTGTTTTATAATAAACATATAAAATTAACATTTTTTGATTAACTAATCCATAGTTTCTTATCAGTAGAATAATCGTTCCCACTATAGTAAGCTTTCTTGTAAAGATAAAGTTTAAATACAACTTGAATTTCTTTTCGGGCAAACATGTCAATTATTCTTATATATATCTATATGTATAAAAATCAATTGCTCTTCGTTAGTCTCGCTAAAACTCGAGAACGGCTGAACCGATTTGGCTAATTTTGGTTTTAAAGTAATTGTTGAAGTCCAGAGAAGGTTTAAAAGGTCAGAAAATATAGAAAAAAAATAAGAGTAGTTAAAAAGCCAGAACAACGTTTGCCGGGTCGGCTGGTAATAAAATATTTTTGTTTGACAACATACTTTAACCATAAACAAAATAGTACATGTGTGTGTGTCTAATGCATGTTAACGTGTGTAAAGTTTTTAAGGTTCCGTATTCAAAGGGTACAAACGGAATACTATTACTGAGACTCCGAAGTCCGTCGTCTGTCTGTCACCAGACTGTATCTCATGAACTGTCATGGCTAGACACTTCAAATTTTCACAGATATTGTAATTCTGTTGCCGCTGTAACAACGAATTAAATAAATACCTAATGGGGCTCTTATAAAACAAATGTGTTTTTGCCGTTTTTATAGATAATGGTATGGAACCTTTCTTGTACGAGTCCGACTCGCACTTGGCCGTTTTTTAATTAATTTAATTTATCACACACCACAAACATTATGGAGGATTGAAAAATAAATGATTTCCCTTATTTGCAAGAGAAAATCCGTGTGTGTATCTACACAAAAACTAAAAATTATTACAATGACTAGGGCGAAATTGTTTTGTAGAATTACTAAGGAAATTTTTACAACAATAGCTCTGTAATATTCAATTTATATTCAAAAACAATAAACTCATTTTCGAAAACAAGGTGTGTGTACCTTGTTTGTACATAAATGGTATAATTCCCTCGTTTACAAGGGGTATAGATAAGATACGCTCACTGTGTATACACAAAACCTTAAAATTATTGATTACTAGCTGTTGCCCACGACTTCGTCCGCGCGGACTTCGTTTACTCCGCACAGCTCCTCCCCTTAGGTAATAATATGTAGCCTATATGTTGACCCGACCTGTTAGTAATATTCATGCAAAATTTGAAGTAAATCCATGCAGTACTTTTTGAATTTACCCCGGACATACATACAGACAAACAGACAAAAATTCTAAAAACTATATTTTTGGCTTCGATATCGATTGTAGATTACACTCCAAGTATTCTTTTAAAAAAATACTTAACGTACAGTATTGACTTTTTTACGATTTTATTATATGTATAGATGACTTTTTATGTCATAAAATAGCAAACAAGCAGATGGGTCTCCTGATGGAAAGAGTCATTCAACGCCTTTAGACACCAAAGATGTTAATGGTGCGTTGCTATCTTGTGTCGAGGTCTAATGCCACATGCATAAGTTTACCGGCTACCTTACCTTCCAAACCGGAACACGACCGCGACAGAGACACGCACTGACGGTATTGCGGCAGGAATAGGTAAGGCGGTAGAACCAGACCCGGGCGAGACAATGCAAAACTCTACCACCTAGTAGCCTCGATTGTAGTGACTCGCATAGCCAATCGGTCGCCTTTTACGACCTGCCTGGCAGAACAGCAATTGGCCTATTTTTCAAAGGAGCCCAGGACCAACACGGAGAAAACTACTCTATAGCATATCTCTTTTGTGTTCCTATTTCGTACAATTACTAACGATATTTTTACTACAGCAACTCTGTAACATTATTGAAGGCTGAAAAATCAATGAACTCATTTTCGAAACAGGGTGTGTATACACAGATTGGTATAATTGCCTCATTTACAAGGAGTATAAATAAAATACACACACTGTGTATACACAAAATCTTAAAATTATTGCCTATTACTATGGCAAATCTCTTTTGTGTTTCTGTTTCGTACAATTACCATCGAAATTTTATCTACAGCAGTTCTATAACATTATCGAAGATTCAAAAATCAATGAACTTATTTTCGGAACGGGGAGTGTATACACAAGTCGGTATAATTCCCTTATTTGCAAGGCACGTCGGGTCGTTACAATGCGACGGCTCCGCAGAATACTGATCTCGTTATGGAGATTTCAGTCTCAACTGTTATCGACATGATCGCCGGACGACACCACTTGCTTTCGTTACTCATTTGAATACAACAATGAAATGACAAATATATTTTCCTGATAGTGTCTTTTAGATTCCTGATGGTGTCTTTTACTCGATACAAACGCCGAAATATGGCAACCGTATTTTTAAATGAACAATTAATGAAAAATTACATAAAACGGAAATAATAAATACTGTTTGATTTATCGATAGTTTTAGTTATATCAATGACGTCCCAAATGTAAGGCCACCCTACGCATAAATGAACACAGTGCTAAGTGTGAGTTTTTCTTTTCGCATCCGATCGTGAGCGCGTTTGGAGTTTACTAGGAATTTGTATGTGATTTGTACAGCGCCACTTAGTGGTGAACGTGAGAAACCAGTTTAACACTAGGTGGCGCTGTACAAATCACATACAAATTCCTAGTAAACTCGAAACGCGCTCACGATCGAATGCGAAAAGAAAAACTCACACTTAGCACTCTGAACCGATCGCGCATACCCGGTAGGTACTATTAAACATATGATTATAACATTTCCCATCGTACTTACAGGCTTATTACTATCAGAATGGATCAGTGGTAAGAGTTTAGGTAATTCAAGTGAAAAAAATGAAGTAAATGAACAAAATTTTACTAACAAATTAGTTTGTCCACATAAACGATTATTTTATATATATTTGTATATAACACACTTTAAAAACTATTGCAATCGATTCTACTGCATATTCTGAACAAACAAGTTTCGGCTTTCGTATCAAGTAAAAGACACCTCGTATATATTTATAATCGCCAGTTGGCCGAAATTTGACCGTAATTCTACAATTTGTTTTATATCATTAGCAAACGAGCGGCAAAGACGGCTTTCCTAATGGAAATAGAAATCATCGCGTAGACATCAAAGATGTTAAGGCGAGGCATCGCGACACACGTTTTTTTGTATTGATTGTTAAATATCAATTTTACAAAATTTACACGATGTGCTAACTTATTACGTGATAGAATGTACTTTACTCGATCATATAAAATTCCGAAAACAGGCTAAAAAAATCTCTAAAACAAATAACTTATTAATAACTAGCTGTTGCCAGCGACTTCGTCCACGCGGAATTCGTTTACTCCGCACAGCTCCTTCCCCGTAGATGATAGCGTGATAATATGTAGCCTATATGTTGACCCGACCTGTTAGTAATATTCATGCAAAATTTGAAGTAAATCCATGCAGTACTTTTTGAGTTTACCCCGGACATACATACTGACAAACAGATAAACAGACAAACAGACAAGAATTCTAAAAACTGTATTTTTGACTTTGATATCGATTATAGAGTACACGCCCCAAGTATTCTTTTAAAAAAATATTCTATGTACAGTTTTAACTTCCCTACGATTTTATTATATGTACCTATAGATATTTCTAATCTTCCACATGATTTTTATATATATTTAGTTGTAAATACAAAAAAGAATGTGCTAAATTTTAGTTTTCAGCTGATGTCCTATATTTATTTACCCGAAAATTAACACGTTTCCCAGCAGTTTCAGAACATACCGCACCACCCATTTTCTATAGAATTGACGCGCGTCGAAATACCTCGCCTTAAAGTAGCGTTGTATCATGTGGCGGGATTGGAATGTCACAATCATAAGTCTACTTGCTACCTTACCCTCAAAACCGGGATACGACATTGACATTTGACACTATTACGGCCATGAAGCTGTATACTTGGAGGCAGCACTTCTATTCTAATACCTACTTGAAACCAAATTTCAAATACTGCTGTCATCTTCTGAGGTCTAACTCTCTCTTTCTAATACAGCTGTATAAATAGAGATGGGGAGATCTTATAGACAGATATATAATGTAAATATTTGGTTTAATTGATTAATACAAGTGTTAGCTCCACCTATACCTAATACTTCATGATTGCGGCAGGATTAGGTAAGGTTGCCATGTATCCGTGAGAAATCTACCACCTAATAGTTACTATGGTGGTTACACGTATAGCCGTATATAATCGTTCGTCTTTTAGAAACTACCCGGATACTATTCTTAAAGCACAAATATCAATAAGACAAATTAGTATAGAATAAAGGAATTAAGTTTGACCACAGACTAAAAAATAAAATCTCTTTTAAGTTTCACTATATACTTTAACTACAGACTACATGAATATATTAGTATTGATAGTAGTCGTGTAGTCGTCGTCGTCGTAGAAACGTGTCGAAGCGCATATGACCAAATGCTCCTACCACTGTCAAAAATGTCATACATTTGTAGATATATTGTGAAAAAATAGAAAAAAGCCACGTTATACTGTTTTATCGTACCAAATGAGATGACAAGATTTAAAAATTACCGTTAGGGTGACATTATTTCATCGGTAGTATAAATCTGTATTTCCGTGTGTAAATGCAAGCTACGCTGACAAACTAAGAAGTTGCCTTGAAAATAGCAAACAAACTTCTTACTTCTCCATTTAAACTTTTACTGTGCCAAATTTCATACTTCTTAGTCAATCCAATTTTTATAGAAATGGGTAAAAACCTAACGTAAAAAATACTGTTACACCAAAAAATTTTTTGGTGAAACAGTATATTTTAATATAACGTCATCGTTTATATAACGTGACGTTAATATAACATATCCCCCAATTTTGTTATCATCAGTTTTTTGACCTGCCCTCACTATAAAAGTAAATTTAAAGACATTCTCACGTCAAAACCCACCATGATATTTTGGTGTATATAAACACCTATAGGCGGTGGTTGTCTATTAACATCAGGAGAACCATCTGCTTGTTTAATATTTCATAATCTAAATTAAAATAGAAATAATTACATTATTGATGGTATTATTTTAGACCCAAGACATTTCGAAACGCTAACATTGCATAAATTACTAGAAACCTAAAAGCAATCTGTGCATGTAATACATTAATGACACAAGGCAGACACAGGGTGTCGTAGAATCTGAGTGTTCGAATCGAGAACACGAAGCCATCGCATCGATATCGGCTGATGTTAGCCGTCAAAAGGATCAAGATTGTTGTTAAGAGCTTATCGGATGTCAAGTCCCGTTTGGACCTCGAAGCCTAGTTTAACTTTGGTGAGACTATACGAAAATATGTGAGATATTTAGTGATGTATACTGAGGAAGTATGTGGTAACATCCCTAGATAGAATTCGATTTTGTATTTTGATTATAAATATCGATTATTTCGTTGGTTAGTTTACGTACAGATCCTGGGATATAATTTCGTATTGAGCAATAGTATAAGATATACATATACGCCTTTTGTACTAACTTTGTATTTACCGGCTGCCTTGTTGGTCGAATGTCTAGCGAACCTGACTACGCATTAGTGGGGCTTAACTTTGATTCCCGACAGGGAAAAACATGTATGTGATGAGCAGAGATGTTTGTATTTCTGGGTTTGGGTGTTTATTAAGTCTATTTGAGTATTTATATGTGTACCTCAAATAATTTGCTTACTTTGGGGTTAAATCAATTCGTTTAATTTGTCCAGTGATAGGTATTTATTTGTTTATTTATTGATGTTTAAAAGTATCTTCACGCCCATATCCCCTAAGGGGTAGGCAGAGGTACAACAAGTGCACCCACGATTAGCCGAAGATACTTGGTCCCACAAATGTGATAGGTGGCAAGCCTATCGCCAACCGGGCACTTTCCAATCCCGGGCAACTTTGTGTTTCTCAGAAAACTGAAAAATACACTTTTTTTTAATGTGCCCGACCCGGGAATCGAACCCGGGACCTCATGTGGTCGTCTCTGTGATGTTTAAGTTAAAGCAAAATCAAACAAACTTAACAGAATCACAGGTCTGGCTAAACAAGCACAAGCAAAACACAAAGCGAAGAGGAATTTCGTCATTTTTAACTAGTCGACACTGGATCAGTTCGTAAGAGCGTTCCGGCTTGAGGGAAGATCGTGGGTTCAAATCCTGCCGAGTCAAAATTTTTCTTTGTTATTTTCAAGTTTCCCAAGTACGGGGTGTTGATCAATATTATAAATGTGAATTTTATCTGTAACGATGAACTCATTTAACTAGTATGTATGTATGTCTAGTGATCAGTACAATCGACGGAATCGATCATAAAGCAAAGAAGAATTTCGCCACTGTGTACTATTCGACACTGGCTTTGTTTTTTTTTTTCAAATCTTGGCGTGTCAAATTTTTTTATTGTTGTTTTTGGGTTTTTCAAATTGAAAATTGCCTGAAAATTTCATCATTATCCGACAAAACAAAAGTAAGTTACGATTGTGGATCAAGCGAAATCACAGGCAATAGCAATTTATGATATAAATCCTTAGGAATAATATTTAAGAAAAGAATTAATATACTTTATATATCTAAATTTCTATGAAAAGGAAAGAAACTTAGGAATTTTCGCTCGCGCTACGCTTTAATGTACATTTATATTGAACAAGTTCTTTGAAAGACAAGTACCACTAAGGCTGCCCACACAAAGTCGTTTTTGCGTGGGCGCACTCGCATAGCTGTCGAGACTTCATTAAATAAATATATATAAACATGGGCGTATTGTTATCTTACATTGTTAATTTAAATCCAAACGCTTCTATAACACTACCATTCATTTGACACGCATCATAATACACATATATACACTGTTATATACAAACAATATCCATTCTATCCATACTTAATATTATAAATGTGACAGTAACTCTGTCTGTTTGTCTCTTCTTCACGCCTAAACCACTGAACCGATTTAGATGAAATTTGAGACAAAGATAGTTTGAGACCCGTTTATATACATATATCAATACATAATATAAAACAAAGTCGCTTTCTCTGTCTGTTCCTATGTCCTTATGTCCCTATGTATGCTTAAATCTTTAAAACTACGCAACGGATTAAGATGCGGTTTTTTTTAAATAGATAGAGAGATTAAAGAGGAAGGTTTATATGTATAATAACATTCAATGTATTGTAGAGAAATACTGCAATTTTTGAGTTTTCTGATGTCATGTCGTAAATAATTATATTTTTTTCCGCTTACATTGCAAACGCAGGCTAAACCCTACGAGATTTATCAAAATAATGTACTAAGTATTTGTACATCTTAAAAAGGTCTACAGAAAACTCCGCGATGGTATATGTCTATCTCTTATGGATAACCCACAATAGCATTTCAAAGATAGCAGGAAATTTTCATGGTATAGGGAAAGTGGAATTGTTTTACTCCAAATTTAACGCGCGCGGGCCACGGGCAGTAATGACCACCAAATACCAAACAATGCCTTTAATGATTGGACAGGGTTTTCTTTACACACCGTACAACCACATATATATATACGGGGTAGGCAGAGAAAACCGAGTGCCATACATCACGATCCTTGCAGGCTTGTCTCGCTTCCTCCACATTCATCAGTCTCTTCATACATACACGCCGGTTGCGAAGACTCTTGACACCACCTTCGGACAGTACTCGATCAATCTGATCGTGGTATGTCAGTCTTGGTCTTCCCCGGTACCTACATCCTTCCACATTCGCATTGTATATCTGTTTTGTTAATCTTTCATCTACCATTCTTTCTACATGTCCGAACCAACGGAGCATGCCCTTCCTCATCTTTACATCGACACTTTCTTTCAACCCTAATCTCTCTCTCACTTCGACATTAAGGACCCGGTCCGCGAGTGTCACACCACATATTTTTCTTAGCGCGTTGACATCATCTCGACCGCGTTGATTTTACTTTCATGCTCTTTCTGACATACCCAACTCTCACTTCCATACAATAGCGTTGGGATAAGCACATGATCATCCCGGAAATCCCACGGGAACAGGACTATGCAGGTAAAACCCCACACTGTCTATCTTTTAAACCACGGTAATAAGGTGTAACTTATGGCCAATTGCACTAACATTATGTTAGCTTAAGACAATCTTTAATAGTATGCCGTCACATTCTTTTCATTTAAGACAAGAAGTGACGGAATACTATTTAGGATTGTCCTAAGCCAGCGGCGTAGCTAGGCTAGGCGAAGGCCCACTTCGCCCACGGCCTCGCACCTAAAGGGGCCTCGCACTACCTGATTTAAAATCTTTGTTTAATAAAAACCTGAAAAATATTGGCCTCGTTTTTTTGTATCTGAAATATAAACAAAACAACTCCTAGATCCTAAGTTAACGCGTTGTAAAGACACTACAGCTTTTCGCTTATTTCATACTTGGCGCTTGTTTTTGGGTAGCTTTTGGAAACTAACGGAAAGGGGCCTCACCGATGCGACTTTGCCCACGTATGTATTAGTCCACGCTATGCTACTGTCCTAAGCTGAACTATGTTAGTGCAATTGGCCATTAGGCTACTTTTATTTTAGAAACTTGCACGCGGACGAAGTCGAGAGTATAGCTAGTACATAATATATTATTTATAGAAATCATTGATATAAAAGGGAAGGATACATTACCTAATCACAGCGCCCGGTCCTACAAAACTATGTCCGTGGACACGGTGACAATCAATCACGCGCGGGACATCATATCATACGCTTATAATTTCCGACTGTTTTTACCATTAAACACGCATCAAAATAACTTCTTGTGTATTCAACCAGTGTTATAATCACTCAAAGATAAAAAAATATGACACACGGGATTACTTTGCTAAAACAATTTGTTTGAAAATAAGATTAAATTATTGTTTGGTTCGCCATGTTTGTGAGAGTGAGATAGTATAAATACAAAAGTAAGTGAGAGAAACGTAGCCTGCTACCACCGACCACACAACCCATAGACCCCTAATAACAGGCGAATGGTTCTGTCAACACATCTGACTTATAGTTCCGATGTAAATGTCCATGCACCAATACCCAATCAGTGTCGACCAATCAGATTCTCTGTACATCACTGTGGCCTTGAGTAAGCCAATCACGATGTTGCAGCTCAGCTCAGCTAGTTGCCAGAATGTATTCAATACAGAAAATCGAACATTAGGCGTCTATGGGCTGTGTGGTCGATGCCTGCTACGTTCGTCGCATCACTTCTCTGTTCGGCAGACCGAGGCTAGGTTTAGCGATTGCAATCTTAGACCGTAACGTATCTTCGTTTTTAATATATCAATGATTGAAATTTTATTCTAGTAGAAATACATTTCGGTATCTCAACTTCCTCGTTGTCTAGTTGTTAGCTTGTATTAAACCAACAACAACGGGGGAACCTTGTCGGTCCGCGCTCCTTTTGAAGAATAGACCATCTGCTATTCTACCAGGCGGTTTGTAAAAATCGAACGATTTGCTATACGTGTAACAACTATCGTGACTACTAAGTGGTAGCAGTGTCTCGTCTGGGTATTTGGTAACATACCCTTACTTATTCCTTCCGCAATAGCGTCATTACTTGTCATTGTCATGTTCCGGTTTTGAGGATAAGATAACCGGTAAACTTGCCGGTAAATCCGCCATACGGATAACATGGCATCATTAACATTTTTAGTGTCTATCTTTACATTTGGAGATCCATTTCCTCGTTGTTTAGCTGTTAGCTGGTTCAGTTGTAAATCGTATAATACTATATTCGAGTCTATTATAGTGTAATTTTCGAAGCGATGTAACCGTTGTGACGGTTGATGTCGTCACACAAAGATGAATAAGGGATGATCTTCCCAACCAGACAAAGTGTACAGCTCAGGCACCGAAGTCCATCTAAAAATAATTTTGTAACGTGGAACATCATCATTAAAAGGTTAAGGCGAGGCATCGGGACAAACGGGAAAAAACTGGTTTGCTAAATCACGTTTTTTTTGAATTGATTGTTAAATAACATTACACGATATACCTGAAGATATTATCTATGTAAGGAATTTGCTAACTTATTACATGATAGAATGTGCTTTACTCGATTTTCCTTTTCCGAAAATTCCGAGAACAGGCTAAAAAAACATCTCTAAAACAAATAATTTGTTAATAATATTTCTAATCTTCCACATGATTTGTATATGGTGATATTTAGTTTTAAATACAAAAAAGAATTTACTAAATTTTGGTTTTCAGCTAAGTCCTATATTTATTTATTCGAAAATTAACACGTTTGCCAGCGGTTTCAGAACATACAGCGCCGCCCGTTTCCTACAGAATTGACGCGCGTCAAAATACCTCGTCTTAAGAGTCACTGGTCTAACGGCAAGGAATATTATGTGGTACTGGTATAGACGCATGAGGTCCTACATTCAATTACCCTATTGGAGATTTCACTAAAAATCTCATACTTATTTATAACTAGCTAACCAGCGCAGTTTCGCCCACGAATAAATTACCATATCGTCCATATAATTTTTCATACATACATTTATCCTCTATTTCAGCCCCTTAGAGGTTAATTTTTAAAGATTGCCTCCCTTCGAATTTCCTCCTCCTTCAAAGCCTCCATGGCAAATTCCATCGAAGTCGGTTCAAAGGTTTAGCCGTGCAAGCGTAACATACAGACATCCGCATTTATAATATTAGTACGGATGTATTAAGTTTTTGAGATTATTTAAAAACATCTAAAAAATCTTATTTGATACAACTTGCTCGAGACAAGGCAATACATAGCGGTAAAAAAGCACATAACTCTCTTGATGAAAAAGATATCATTGCCCAATCACACGGAAACACACCACTAAAATCTTTGTTTTTATAGACGATGGTTATCTCTCAGCATCAAGACAGCCATCTGCTTGTTTGCTATCCTATAAGTTATAAAAAACTTCCTCTGGAACAAACGATAAACCAGAAATAATTTCGTCACGAAGATCACGAAACTCAAATAGTTCCTACATTAAATATTTCCATCGCAAAAGTAATAAAAACTTCAGTTATAACTGTCGCTTAGAGATTATTACGGGGATTTGAAGTTGATACTTAGTCGGCGGCAAACTCATCACAACTTAAAATGCATTTGATGCAACCGATGGAAACCGGTCCGAAATGCATCTCGGTTAGAGGATGTACACACAACCTTTACGAATATTGAGTTACTGTTTCCATTGATAGACGTTCATTCGTATCTATCTTTTATAATTAACAAATAAATTTTGCTGGACAAATCACACGAATTGATCTAACCCCAAATTATCTGCTTATAATATGAGTCAATGATACTAACAAATGATACATTGTAATACCGATACCATAGAGTCTTTAGCCGTAAAGAATATAGTACACATGTGTATACATTATCATGTATGTCACATAAATGTAGTGTGTATAATGTATATTTTTATTAACTTAATGTAATTCTAATGCATATTATTTAAAAAATATTAGGCTTCTGCAGTGCTCCCTAATGTAGACTTTAACTGTGCCAAAAGAGAATGATGAGGGTTCATACAAAGTTGACCTCAAAACAACGCTTTTGTACTAAAATTGAGAAACTTCCCCTTAAATCAAAGAAATATTTTTAAAATTGATGTATCAATATTTATAGAATAATGACACAAATATGTTTGTATTAAGCTACCAAATAATGCCTTTGACGATCGGACAAGGTTTTCTTTACATACCTATCTATATCTATATATATATATATATATATATATATATATATATATATATATATATATATATATATATATATATATATATAATATAATATAATATAATATATCTTTTATGCCGTTCGCGTCGCAATATCGTCAAAATAGATATAATACGTTTTTGTATCTCTCATCATGAAGGTTATTTGATTTAAACCACTTTAAATTCAAAAGACGATCAACGTTTGCTTACAGCATAATATTTGTTACTCGTTCACAGATTAAATAGACAAAATTTTTTGTTTATTTATTTATTTATTCTTTTGTACATACAGAAATAAAAATAATAATTACTTAAAAAGGAAATACATGTACAAAGGCATGCTTATTTCTTTAAGTAAATTATTCCAGTAAAACCAGCAATTCATGTTGTTGGAGAAATCACAAGATATAGCAGACATGGTGCTTTTTTGTTTTATTAGGATAATACTAAGAGTAGCAGCATGTTTATAAAGCTTTCTGTATTGTAAATTTTAACTGTAGTAATAAATACTTTCAATATTTGTTGCATTTTATACAATAGCTTGTTTAAATCGTATAGCAAAAAGCGTACAAGTTTGATTAGTTTCATGACTTTCAACTGCATTCCTTTTTAAAATTTACTTGCTATTAAAAAGTGTCCATTGAATTTTAATGTGGCCTTAATCTACAATAAACAAATTTTATAATTTCCACTGACGTTAAATTTTTGTAGCACTTTGAAGCCGATCTCATCAATCTTCTTTTATACTCCACTGTAAAAAGTTTTTATTCCACGATAATACGTGTAATATATTAATATAAATATAGATCATCTTGTTGGGAAACAGAACAAATTTTTAAAAAGATAAATGGTATTCTTAATATATTTAGTTAAATAAACTTGAACAGTAACAAAAAACAGTGGCAGGAATACGTAAGGCGGTGGAACCGAATCCGCGCGAGATGTTGCAGAACTTTACAACCTAGTAGACACGTTGGCCAATCTTTTGCTTTTTACTAACTGCCCGGCAGAATTGCAAATGATCTATTCTTCAAAGGACTGTCTGGACCTTTGAAGGAGCCTGGACCAATACGGGGAAATGGGGAAACTACGCAAGCGAACTGCCAATAAAAAAAAAACGTGTACAATCGTGTCGTAAAGTATTAATTATAACTCCGTCAGTGTAATGGAAACAGTCCACGCCTCGCACGAGATACGAGTATCGGAACGTCTCGTCAAATATTTTCTATCCCTCACGTCGCGGCGTAGATTGTTATTTTATTAAATTAGACACCTTGTTATGTGTGAAAGGAAATGGAAATGCGGACATATTATTGAGCGGTTATTTCGACAAACAAATAGACGTTACAATATCGATTCGGAATCGATTCTCCAGTCGGAAAAAATAGTAATTATTTAAGAAAAAAAATTTTGAAGATTTTATTTATCAACCGACGAAAAAGCGGTGGAGGTTCTCAATTCGGCGCGTATACTTTTTTATGTTAGGCCACGCGTAACTTTTTAGTGAGTATTTTATATAATAATTCTTTTTTATTGGAATAGACATACCACGGAGAGTGGTCCCATTTTTTTTTAAATTCCTACCATAAGGGTCCGTAACGCATAACTTTTTACAGAGTAATCCGATTTTGATAATTCTTCTTTAATTTGATAGCATATAGTTGTCCTATATATATAAATATTGAAAAAAAAAACACCCAGAAGGGTACGAAAACAGAGGATGAATGATTCACTCACTGATTTTAATGTGTAACCACGCATATTTTTTGTAAGTTATTTTTTTGTTAAATTTTTTTTTTATAAAAAATTTTTTTATTATTCAAAAAAGTCTTCGATACTCTATAAGTATATCTTATTTGTGTTTATTTTAATATTTTATATAGTTTTTGAAATAAATATGGTACACTGTTTACCTATTTTCTTTTTGTAATCCATCTGTATGTTGGGTTAGTTTACAGATATCACTTTTTTTGTAACAAGCACGCCTTTTGCACTATTTTTATTCGTAAACATTCGAACTATTTATTTTCAGATGTCAGAGACAATATTCAGATTCCTAACAAGAGTTTTTTTTTTTTTTTTTATATCATAAGATAGCAAACAAGCAGATGGGTCTCCTGATGGAAAGAGTCAACCATCGCCTATAGACACCAAAGATGTTAATGGTGCGTTGCTATCTTGTGGCGAGGTCTAATGCCACATGCATAAGTTTACCGGCTACCTTACCCTCCAAACCGGAACACGACAGCGACAAGCACTGACGCTATTGCGGCAGGAATAGGTAAGGCGGTGGTACCAGACCCGGGCGAGACAATGCAGAACTCTACCACCTAGTAGCCACGATGGTAGTGACTCGATAGCCAATCGGTCGCCTTTTACGACCTGCCTGGCGGAACGGCAGTTGGCCTATTCTACAAAGGAGGCCGGGACCAACACGGCGGAACAACAAGACAGAACAAACAAGAGTTTGATTTTTGTACTTTTTTAGCTTAATTCATTTATTACTATTATTGCTAGAACAGTAACAATACCTACTAATACGCAATTTATAGATAGCACATCAGTATTTGTGAATAGGTAAATAAATAAATCAGATTATGTTAAGTAGGTACTCAATATAATCTGATTTTGCTGAAAGTGAAGTTTGCTACGCTTGAACATCGATTCCTACCATTTGACCAACGAATAAACGTTTCGATCTTCTGTTCCACAGACCAATTTAGTACAAATAGTGAACAGTTTGTCAGTGTTAAACGCCATGACAAATTGATTGGTTAATCGCGTTTACGAGTGAGTACCGAGAGGGTGTTGGGTTCAATAATTAAACTGTACTAGGATTGATGTGTACCAAGGTTGGTGGTTGGAAGACAGTTAACGATATATAGATGATAGCCTCTACTCTAAATTAGACAATTCGAAAACTTGTTTACGATTGTGACATCAATACATAGTATAAAACAATGTCGCTTTCCGCCGTCTGTCCTTATGTATGCTTACAGAGTGCTAAGTGTGAGTTTTTCTTTTCGCATTCGATCGTGAGCGCGTTTGGAGTTTACTACAAAGTATGTGATTTGTACAGCGCCACCTAGTGGTAAACGTGAGAAACCAGTTTACCACTAGGTGGCGCTGTACAAATCACATACAAATTTCTAGTAAACTCGAAACTCGATCGAATGCGAAAAGAAAAACTCACACTTAGCACTCTGAGTGCTAAGTGTGAGTTTTTCTTTTCGCATTCGATCGTGAGCGCGTTTGGAGTTTACTAGGAATTTGTATGTGATTTGTACAGCGCCACCTAGTGGTAAACGTGAGAAACCAGTTACCACTAGGTGGTGCTGTACAAATCACATACAAATTCCTAGTAAACTCGAAACGCGCTCACGAGCGAATGCGAAGAGAAAAACTCACACTTAGCACTCTGATCTTTAAAACAACGCAACGGATTTTATGCGTTTTTTTAATAGATATTATGATGCAAGAGGAAGGTTTATATGTATAATAATATTTTATGGCAAAACAACGTTTGCCTGTCAGATAATCACTACATAGTATAAAACAAAGTCTCTTTCTCTGTCTGACCCTATGTATGCTTTGACGCGGTTTTTTTAATAGATAGATTGATTCTTGAGGAAGGTTTTAGCATATAAACCTTTCCAATATTCCCACGGGAACAAAAGCTACGCGGGTGAAACCGCGGGCAGGTCGTTAGTTACTTATAAAGTAGGGAATCTATATGAATATAGGATATGTTTAACTATTAAAAATTAAAGTGTTTTTCGGTACTCCGAAAGTCTCAATAAAATATTTGCCTGATCGACCGAACCCAGAACGTTAATTTAAGTCGAATAGGCTAACTACTAGAGCACAAGTGTGATGTCATTTATTTTTTTAATTCACCATCATAAATTTTGTATTTTTCTACTTGAGTTAAAGCACACTCATCACAAATCATAAGCCTCCTCAATAAACAGAGCTGATTGTTAAACACTTGAATGTAAATTATCATGAAAATATTTCCATTTGTCATTCACTTGATCTGTTCAAAAATGCCAAGTGGCTGATAGCTAGGGTTGCTAGCACGTTTTTTTCGATAGTGAATTACAAATATCTTATCCGATCTGACAGGAGGTATACGTCATTGGCATTATCGAAAATAGTAATTAATATAATCGCCTCTGGTCTATTGATACAGTGTCCGGGTTGACCACAAAAAGGCAATTTAAAAATGTTATTTTCAGTTTTCTGAAAAGCAACTCGCCTCTGTGTTGTAGTGGTCCGGTGTCGGAGTTGACAACATGAGGTCCCGGGTTTTTGGGTCGGGCAATCTAAAAATGTGTTTTTTTTTTCAGTTTTCTGATAAAAACAACATTGCCCGGCATTGGAAAGTGCCCGGTTGGCGATAGGCTTGCCACCTATTACATTGTGTGACCAAGTATCTTTGGCTAATCGTGGGTGCACTTGTTGTACCTCTGCCTTACAAATTCCTGCTGCAAAGCGTCAGTGCTTGTCACTGACGTGTTCTGGTTTCGGAAAGAAGGAAACTTAATAGCCGGCAAATTTATTCATATGGAATTACATCCCGTTACATGGATAGCAACGCAACATTAACATCTTAAGTTCCTAGAAGCAATGGTTGTCCCCGCTAAGGAACTGGCGTGATGGTATTTAAGTATACGTAATATACATGGTTATTTTTAAAGGTCCGGCCAAATTTTCAGGGGTTGTTCAGAATCGATGATATGTTCGATTTCTTTAATAAAAAACATAATTTAAAACATTCAAATTTTCATTTTTATCCGACGGAAAACACAGCGCATGGATTACGCAATTACGCAAAAATATTGAGCGCGACTCGAGTAGTGTCCCCCGCACGCCGCTCAAACTGCCCGGCAACCAAGGAAGTTACATTCTACCCGGAATATTCACACGCGCTTCAAAATCGTTCCGAAGAATACCACGACATTGGTGGAGTGTGTCTCTTTCTACTAAATAAAGCGCCAATCGCCATATATAAGTGCGGCCATGCGCAGTTTATAATTACTACTAAGTAATTCTACTAATTTGAGAAACAGCTTTGCATTGCATAAGTAATTACGTAATAATTAAAATAAGCACGTTTTAGTACTCACTATGTTAATTACAATACATTTTATGCTAATTTATTTATCGACGTGTATGAATAAAAGGGATTTAACGATTACCGAATATATAAAAATCTACCATCAGATAGTTTTATTTGCACTGGCAATTGCAAGAAAGGGACAACATCCACTCTTGTCGTTGTCTTGCTCAGAACGTTTTTCCCCTCTGTTAAGTAAGAAACAAATATCAACTTTATGAGTAATGAAATAATGTACATTTTTATTTTTCACATATTGCTTCGTAATAATTCTAGTTATCGTATATAAGTTCCTTGCCAGCAACCCATTTACACGACTCGGTGGATTGAATTCTTGACTTTAGTGGGACATATTTAAACGAATATTTTTATGTTATCTTGCAATATTTTTACAAAAATAATTAACCTTAAAAACAACAAAGAAAAATATCGACACGCGGGATTTGAACCTGCGACTGTTTCCCTAAAGCCGGGACGCTCTTCCGCTGAGCTAGTGTCGACAGGCTCGAGGCGGCGAAATTCTTCTTTGTTATGTGATCGATTACGTCGAATATACTGATCGCTAGTTATACATACGTATAACTAGTTAAATGAGTTCATCGTTACAGATGAAATTCACATTTATAATTTTGATCAGTACTTTCGTATTTCTAATTATTTTTGTGTTATAGCACTCACCCCGTGCTTGGGAATCTGGAAAAACCTTAAAAACAACAAAGAAAAATATCGACACGCGGGATTTGAACCTGCGACTGTTTCCCTAAAGCCGGGACGCTCTTCCGCTGAGCTAGTGTCGACAGGCTCGAGGCGGCGAAATTCTTCTTTGTTATGTGATCGATTACGTCGAATATACTGATCGCTAGTTATACATACGTATAACTAGTTAAATGAGTTCATCGTTACAGATGAAATTCACATTTATAATTTTGATCAGTACTTTCGTATTTCTAATTATTTTTGTGTTATAGCACTCACCCCGTGCTTGGGAATCTGGAAAAACCTTAAAAACAACAAAGAAAAATATCGACACGCGGGATTTGAACCTGCGACTGTTTCCCTAAAGCCGGGACGCTCTTCCGCTGAGCTAGTGTCGACAGGCTCGAGGCGGCGAAATTCTTCTTTGTTATGTGATCGATTACGTCGAATATACTGATCGCTAGTTATACATACGTATAACTAGTTAAATGAGTTCATCGTTACAGATGAAATTCACATTTATAATTTTGATCAGTACTTTCGTATTTCTAATTATTTTTGTGTTATAGCACTCACCCCGTGCTTGGGAATCTGGAAAAACCTTAAAAACAACAAAGAAAAATATCGACACGCGGGATTTGAACCTGCGACTGTTTCCCTAAAGCCGGGACGCTCTTCCGCTGAGCTAGTGTCGACAGGCTCGAGGCGGCGAAATTCTTCTTTGTTATGTGATCGATTACGTCGAATATACTGATCGCTAGTTATACATACGTATAACTAGTTAAATGAGTTCATCGTTACAGATGAAATTCAAATTTTTTCTTTGTTGTTTTTAAGGTTTTTCCAGATTCCCAAGCACGGGGTGAGTGCTATAACACGAAAATAATTAGAAATACGAAAGTACTGATCAAAATTATAAATGTGAATTTCATCTGTAACGATGAACTCATTTAACTAGTTATACGTATGTATAACTAGCGATCAGTATAATCGACGTAATCGATCACATAACAAAGAAGAATTTCGCCGCCTCGAGCCTGTCGACACTAGCTCAGCGGAAGAGCGTCCCGGCTTTAGGGAGACAGTCGCAGGTTCAAATCCCGCGTGTCGATATTTTTCTTTGTTGTTTTTAAGGTTTTTCCAGATTCCCAAGCACGGGGTGAGTGCTATAACACAAAAATAATTAGAAATACGAAAGTACTGATCAAAATTATAAATGTGAATTTCATCTGTAACGATGAACTCATTTAACTAGTTATACGTATGTATAACTAGCGATCAGTATATTCGACGTAATCGATCACATAACAAAGAAGAATTTCGCCGCCTCGAGCCTGTCGACACTAGCTCAGCGGAAGAGCGTCCCGGCTTTAGGGAAACAGTCGCAGGTTCAAATCCCGCGTGTCGATATTTTTCTTTGTTGTTTTTAAGGTTTTTCCAGATTCCCAAGCACGGGGTGAGTGCTATAACACAAAAATAATTAAAAATAATTAAAACGCACTTTCAATTCAATATTTAGTTCTTAATTTTAAAGTTTGGCTGGACCTTTAAATGTAACCCTGTATATCTTCCATTCAGGCATGCTTGATTTGCATTCTTCACGTTCATTACTCTGTTCTTTAGTAATCACGTTACAAGTGAATGGGGAGTTGTAACAACGTAGTCATTTTTATATTTAAGAGAATCCACACACATGCTACTTTTAGCATCGGCGATCGGCGATTCAGTCGCTTTTAGTAGCTGAATGCAGAGACCGATCGCTCAACCCTGCACACTTGCAAACGCCGAACGCGTGATTAAGCAAAACGCGTGATTCGGATGCCGCGACCGATCGCGGAGAATCGCTAAAACGCGATGCAGCATCGATGCAGTCGCTAAAACGCGCGTTTTGGATGATAAAAGTAACATGTGTGCTGTGTATGAAGATGTACATTAATATCACGGAGCAGAATTTGCTTTGTGATTAATATGTTTTCCCATTTTAGGGTTCTGTACTTAGGTTCCCCGTGTTGGTTCCGGGCTCCTTTGAAGAATAGGCCAACTGCTGTTCTGCCAGGCAGATCGTAAAAGGCGACCGAGTGGCTATGCGCGTCACTACCATTGTGACTACTAGGTGGTAGAGTTCTGCATCGGCTCGACCATGTCTGGTACCACCGCCTTACCTATTCCTGCCGCAATAGCGTCAGTGCTAGTCACTGTCGTGTTCCGGTTTGGAGGGTGAGGTAGCCGGTAAACTTATGCATGTGGCATTAGACCTCGCTACAAGATAGCAACGCACCATTAACATCTTCGATGTCTATAGGCGATGGTTGTCGTTTTCCATCAGAAGACCCATCCGCTTGTATGCTATCTTATGATATAAAAAAAGGACACAACAAAACC
Source organism: Apodemia mormo (assembly GCA_036924255.1). Classification (NCBI taxonomy): domain Eukaryota; kingdom Metazoa; phylum Arthropoda; class Insecta; order Lepidoptera; family Riodinidae; genus Apodemia; species Apodemia mormo. The sequence goes on along the minus strand of JAUPFN010000007.1, from coordinate 5,874,249 downwards.
CTTATATCATTTCGTTGTCCGTCTGTCAAGAACGCTAAGAATTGTTCTCGAAACATGTGATACCTTGGCAAAAGGTAAGGTGCCTTGGTAAGGTGGTGGTATGTTCTACATAAGTGCGTAGAACTTTTGTTTAAATGATAGTAAAGTGGACCGCGTTAGTTTAAAAGTTTTTATGGCAGTAGTAGCAAAATCCGTGCAAGACGTTGCAAAGTTCGGCCTAATAGTCACGTCAGTAGTGACTAGGCATGGATCATTTAACAGTTAAAATATTAAATTTCGTACTAATTTTTTTAGCAATTAACAACTGTTATTTATATTAGCAAATACTTTTAAAAGTAATTTTTATGTATCACTAAAATTACCAATAACTTGATATATGATAATAATGTTATTAAAAATATTTGAGAGAGTGTTTTTTTTGCTCGCTAACTTGATTTATGATAATACTGTTATTAAAAATATTTCGAGAGACCGTGATAATACTAACTGATAAAAGTTATTAAAACTATTCTAGAGGACCTTTTTTGGTAGCTTCGTGTTTTTACTGCTTCTAATACTTATTATATATAGGCTACTGATATAATATTACATAAATAAATAACTGTTAAATATTAATTAACTTTAACAACATAACAGTTAATCTAATTTAACAATAAATTCAATGCCTAGTAGTGACACGTATAGCCAATCCCCTTTTACGAACTATTAACAGAATGGTAGACCATATATTCTGTTAAGAGTTCGTAAAAGGCGATCTTCTTCAAAAAAAGCACCAACACGGGAAACGGAATTGCTATCCGTAGGACGAGATGGTAGGTAATTAACAGTCCAGTGAGATTATCCTCACACGACTATTCCCCGTGTTGGTTCCGGGCTCCTATTAAAAATAGACCAACTGCCGTTCTGTCAGGCAGGTCATAAAAGGCGACCGATTGGCTATACGAGTTACTAACATCGTGGCTACTAGGTGGTAGAATTCTGCATTGTCTCGCCCGGGTCTGGTACCGCCGCCTTACCTATTCCTGCCGCAATAGCGTCAGTGCTTGTCGCTGTCGTGTTTCGGTTTGGAGAGTTTACCGGCTAGGTAAACTTATGCATGTGGCATTAGACCTCGCCACAAGATAGCAACGCACCATTAACATCTTTGGTGTCTATAGGCGATGGTTGACTCTTTCCATCAGGAGACCCATCTGCTTGTTTGTATTTTATGATATAAAAAAGAATATATATGGTTATCCCTACAATATCCACAGCGTACAGCAAATAAAAATATTTTAATATTAAAAGTTATTACAGAACTCTTCTCACGTAAATTGTACACAACCGGTCCAACTAATGCATGAAATAGCCGCGAGGAACAAACAAAATGGCCCGTATTCTTTATGATCTTGGTAATTATGACTGTTTCGAGTTCACATGCGGGCGCTGATAAAAAAACCCAACGAAGGATGAAGACGCGATGGTTTTTTGAAACGAGTTTTCGAGTCACTCAATTTAGGTCCAATTTAGATTACAATAAATTGGGACTCTAATATAAATGCTTTTAATCTTAATAAAACGTGAGAAAGCATTAAAATAACTTTAAAATATTAAAAAAATAATCATCTCACCAATTCTATTGCGGCGTAGGCAGAGTAAATCTCGCAAATATGATAGAAAAAAATATAGCAAATATGACGAGCCGTGAGCTAGGTTAGTCGGTATATAAAACCGAGGTATTACAATGATACACCGGCTAGCTTTACAGACGTGCCATAATTTTACACTGAACCTCAATTTCACTCGCCTGTCGATCAGGGCCTCAATGCGGCAAACGAATTTTTCACTTAAAAGATAGTTATAATTATTAGCGTTTGAACACTGATATAAAAATCCCAAGATACACAATTAGTGTCTCAAAAACGTCCTTCGCAAATGAGCGCACAACTTTAAATTGTGCGCTTATTTCAAATAGAATCGCGTCGGTCGCGACACAGTCAATTTTATTACTTTTTTAATTTTGTACATTGCGTTGTGAAAACAACTATAAGTCTTGCGCTTAAGGTTAGATATGCTAAAATGTATGTTTTTGCCATATCTATAACTATTTAAATGAAATTAGGGACAGTTTTGAGTGTCAGTTTTGTTCGGAACTGTGCATCTTGGGTTTTTTATATCAATGCGTTTGAAAAACAAATCTTAACCAATGGAGGTGGTTTTAACAAGCTAATAATTCCTCGTGAAACATGTTGCAGCCGTTTACAAGGTTATTTGGTGTAAAAAACAACCACAATTTCAATTAAAGAACTATAGACCTAGTTTGTACGGGCCCCTTTTGAAAAATAGACCATCTGCCATTCTGTAAGACAGTTGGTTCGTAAGAGGCGAAATGAGTGCTAAGTGTGAGTTTTTCTTTTCGCATTCGATCGTGAGCGCGTTCCGAGTTTACTAGGAATTTGTATGTGATTTGTACAGCGCCACCTAGTGGTGAACTGGTTTTTCACGTTTACCACTAGGTGACGCTGTACAAATCACATACAAATTCCTAGTAAACTCCAAACGCGCTCACGATCGAATGCGAAAAGAAAAACTTACACTTAGCACTCTGTTGACTATGCGAGTCATTACCATCGTTGCTTCTAGGTGGTAGAGTTCTGCATTGTCTCGCCAAGTTCTGGGTCTTACATTTTTGTAAAGAGCATGTTCACGGATATAAAAAGTGTGGTTACATACCACATTTGATTTGTATCCGAAAAAAATATGTTCCGAAGTAGTCGTAGAACTGTATGGAGGATTATGCACTACAAATAAATTCCGTCATCAGTGTCGAACGGAGTGGAGTATTGACGGACTGAAGTATCCATATTAAAAAATTTGGGAAATGCTTTAAACCAACAATAGCGGTTACAAATAGCAGTTAAAAGGTGGTTGTCCACTAGGTGGTAGAGATCCGCAATTACACGCCCGGGTATTTGGTACCACCGCCATACCTATTCCTGCCGCAACAGCGTCAGTTTTTGGCACTATCGTGTTCTGGTTTAAAGGGTAGTTGGTGTACGTATGCATGTGGGATTAACCCTCGTATCTATAAACAAGTCATTGCTTATTTCTTAGTAATTACATAACTAAGCAAGTACTTAAGAAAACTTTTAGTAAGTAAAATATTCTATTTCATAGTGAAGTAATTATCATTACTTACTTGAGCAAAAGAAACGAGTAAAACATATTATAATAAGCGGGCAACAAAGCATTACAGATTCTATAGTGCCTTCCAAGAAACGCATTCGTAAATTTTTTTAAGCTTTTAGATAATTTTGTTATTGTTTTTACTTTAGTATGAGTCTCTATATCACGAGTAGGTACGTTATTTTATTATAATTTTATACCTACATCCAAAAACTTGTAACTGGCTTAAAGAAAATCAATTTGTAATACTTTTGCTACAGCTGATAGTTTCCAATATGAAAATAAAAATATTTCCCGGAACGTCTCCCAAAATTGGGGTTCGGTCTCACAGGAGACATCCCTTAGCTACGGTGTTAGTTGTTCAAACCTAACTTTATGTTAAGAATTTTACTCGCCTGAATAGTCAAAAAGTCAAATTTAGGGCGCGTAGGGCTAATTGTAAAAAAATCGAAAAAAATCATTTCACGGTTCCAAATGTTCTATTTATCACAAAAACAAAGAAGTACAAGACAATTTAACTTCACATTTTTTTGTCTAAATAATTATTTTTTGTATTTACTCTTACTTAAGTAATGTAAGTCCCTAGAGTAAATGCAAAAAATAATTATTTAGACAAAAATAAACGTGAAGTTAAATTGTCTCGTGCTTCTTTGTTTTTGTGATAAATAGAACATTAGGAATCGTGTAATACTTTTTTTCGAAAATTTAATTATTTTCCAGTTAGCCCTATGGGCCTTAAATTTGCTTTTTGACTATTTAGGCGAGTAAAGTTCTCAGCCAAAGTATAAAGTTAAGTTTGGACAACTAACACCGTAGCTAAGGGATGTCTTCTGTGAAACCGAACCTAAACTTTGTGCGACGCTCCGGGTAGTATTTTTATTTGTTTTATGGGAATCTATCCGCTATAGCAAAAGTATTACAAATTAATCTTCTTTAAGCCAGTTACAAGTTTTCGGGTGTAGGTATAAAATTATACTAAAATAACGTACCTACTCATAATATGTAGACTCATACTAAAGTAAAAACAATAACACAATTATCTAAAAGCTTAAAAAAAATTACGAATGCGTTTCTTGGAAGGCACTATAGAATCTGTAATGCTTTGTTGCCCGCTTATTATAATATGTTTTACTCGTTTCTTTTGCTCAAGTAAGTAAAGATAATTACTTCACTATGAAATAGAATATTTTACTTACTAGAGTTTTCTTACGTACTTGCTTAGTTAAGTAATTACTTAGAAATAAGTAATGACTTTATAGATACGCGGGTTAGACTCCGCCTCAAGTATAGCAGCGCACCATTAACATCCTTGTTGTCTATAGGCGATAGTTGCCTCTTTCCATGAAGGGAGCTATTTGCTTGTTTGCTATCTTATGATATAGAAAACAAGTTATGTTTTTACAGGTATAGCGTTCGAAAAATAAATCTTAATCGTAGGAGGTCGTTTTAACAAACAAATGATTCCATGTATAGCAGCCGGTGTACAAGGTTACCTGGTGTAAAAAACAACCACGGTCTCAATCAAAGGGCTTTAGACCCAACATCAGATAAGGTTTATTTTCGTTATAAATAACCACGACCTACACAGCTGCCCTTTATTTTGGGCATTGAGCTATTGTTGGGATTACAGGTGTGTTTTAAAACATGGAGGTTTGGTATATTGAAGTTTTATTGATTATTAATTTCTATATTTCACTGTAACTGTCCGTGACTTTGTGCTTGTGGAATTTAGTTTTATCTTAGTATCGTTATGCCGGTTTTCTTGCGAGGTAGGCAAAGCGAGCGAGCGAGCGAGAAAAAACATAAATTAATAAATATCACTGAAAACTTATACAAATATCCTTTTTTATATTAGATCACAAATAAGCAGATGGCTCACTTTATGGAAAGAGAAAACATTGCTTATAGACACCAACGATGTTAATGTTATGTTGCTATCCGTGTGCGGAGATGACAGTGCCACATGCATAAGTTTACCGTCCCGATTATCCTATCCTCCAAATCGGAACACGACAATTTTTTTTATCATAAGATATCAAACAAGCAGATGGGTCTCCTGATAGAAACAGTCAACTATCGCCTATAGACACCAAAGGTGTTAATTAATAATGGTGTTGCTATCTTGTGGCGAGGTCTAATGCCACATGCATAAGTTTACCGGCTACCTTACCCTCCAAACCGAACACGACAGTGACAAGCACTGACGCTATTGCGGCAGGAATAGATAGGCGGTGGCACCATATACCCGGGCGAGACGTTGCGGAACTCTACCACCTAGTAGTCACGATGGTAGTGACACGTATAGCCATAAGTCGTCTTTTACGACTTGCCTGGCAGAACGGCAGTTGGTCTATTTTTCAAAGGGAGGCCGGACCAACACGGGGTAAGTAATCGATCTAACCCCAAAGTAAGCAAATTATTTGCTTGTGTTATGGGTGTTAGTCAACGATACTAATACATAGAAATACATAGGTGAATACTCAAATGAATTTAATAAACACACTAACCGAGAAATACAAAACTTTATAACATTTGAAGAAGAGACTATCAATTATTGTGCCAAGCAATTCGTTAAAGGCGAAAGATTTTCTATACTCTACTAAGTGGTAGAGTTACGTAACACTATCCTGATGATCCTATCACCGCTACAAAAAACAACAACACAGATACAGAGTGCTAAGTGTGAGTATTTCTTTTCGCATTCGATCGTGAGCGCGTTTGGAGTTTGCTAGGAATTTGTATGTGATTTGTACAGCGCCACCTAGTGGTAAACGTGAGAAACCAGTTTACCACTAGGTGGCGCTGTACAAATCACATACAAATTCCTAGTAAACTCGAAACGCGCTCCCGATCGAATGCGAAAAGAAAAACTTACACTTAGCACTCGGATTTAGTTACGCACATAATACTACACCGTCGTCGCCGGTCTCGACGGCGAAGACTTCTCTATTGCCCCGCGCCTAACGAGGGGCGCAATGCCACGACTCCACCCACCACTACTAGTCCGAACGTCGCACTAAGCCAAGGTCGGCAGGCGTATTACCTAACGTTTGCAATGCGCCAGCGATCAGCGATGACTTTTCAACGTAGTGAAAAACTCATCGAAAACGTCGTTCATTTCTTACTGGTCACAGGATAAACTTTTTGCAATATCACAGCACCAAAACTAACCAAGCGGCAGCGACCGCCACTTATATACAAGACTGTTATGTGTCTTGTAATATTTAAACAATTACGATAGTTTCGCTTTGCGAGTTACGTGATAACCCAGCCGGTCTCACAGGAGACACCTTAGCGCGGGCGTTTATAGGTCTAATAATAATTTAAGTTCTGTCTGAGCACTGTGCTCATCCAAAAAGCCTGGTGACAGAGTAACGATCCATAAGGTCAACTGCAATAACGTCTTGCCTGTTCCGGTTTATAGGTAAGGTAGTCAGTAAATTTATGCATGTGGCACTGTGATCTCCGCACACGGATAGCAACATAACATTAACATCGTTAGGGTATATAGGCATATTTTCTCTTTCCATCAAGTGAGCCATCTGCTTATTTGTGATCTAATATAAAAAAGGATAGCAAGGATATCTAAATATTTTTAAATATAGGTAGAAAACATGCAGTTCCGTATATTGTCTTTGTATTTTTTGGTTACTAATTATTTGTTCGGACTAGATATTTGATCGCCATGTTGGTCGAGTGGTTAGCGAACGTAACTATGAATTGATGGGGCTTGGATTTGATTCCCGTCAGAAACAAACATATTAGTGATGAGCATTTATTATTTATTAATTTTTATTATTTGTTTAGCAAATAGTGTAACTTAAATTATAACTAATACTGTGTAATTTAAACCATTTTTTCATATTGCATCCCTCTAAAGAAAACTTTTTCAGAGACCTTTTGTTCTGTATGTTTTAATTGTTTTCTTCTTTCTCTGCTTTTTTCCAGTTATCTATCATTACATAAGGGTAAGATCAACTTGTATAGTTAGTTCAGTGCTATTTTAATTAGGTATATGTTGCATTTGTCTAAGACCTACCACCTACGTCATTGAGGATTTGTTAATCATGGGCGCATTAGATGTTCTCCGCCTACATTACGGTTATGTACATGAAGGTTTTTCTTTTTAAAAGTATTATATAAGAAGTAATCTATACCTTTACATCCTTTTACAGGTATTTTTAAGTTTTTTATTTTTTATATTATAGTTGTAATGCCACATGCATTAGTTTACCAGCTTCCTTATCCCGTAAAACATTGCAGAACACTACCACCTGGTAGCCACGATAGTAGTGACTCACATAGGCAGTCATTCGCATCTTACGAACTGCTTGGCATATATATATATATATATATATATATATATATATATATATATATATATATATATATATATATATATATATATATATATATATAATATATATACCTTATAACTTACTAAAATTAAAACACTAAAATACACCTCAGGGACGACAAAATTAGTCGAGTATAACCCTTTGTGGGTGCAGTGACATTAAACGAGATAGCTACTCATCAAAATATGTAAAATTCTCCCAAGTCGACTGTGCCGTCGTTTAAGTGTGTTAGCCTTATTCAGTTCAGATCGTGAGTTTCGGGGTTGGAGGTACGAGTTAGGCAATAGGTTTAGATTTTGTCGAGATTTTTGTAGAACGTTCAACTCAGAGTGTGATTGTAATGACGATAGTGCCTGGATGAGCACGTAAAGCTATCGGTCCCGGTTATCACCAAAAATAAGCTGTAATCGTTATCAGGTAGAGAACTGCGGCAATCTCGCCAACCAACTAACCGATGAATCGTGGTGACCTAGAAAGTCACTAGTATAGACGCTCGGTTTATCCTGTCGTGAATTGTATGGTTCCTACAGGGCCACAATTTGAAGATGTATTTATAAAGATCTCGAAAATTAAGAATGAAATTGTTCGATATCTCGCTTAAATTTCGAGATATCGATACTCTAAAATCAAAAATATTTTTTTTTACTTTCTTGACGAGTTTTCGTAGCTAAGTTAGCCCGCCAGAGACGTAGCTATAATTTATATTAATATGAATCATAGCAGGGCAATAGGCATAATACGATATATTTTTTCTATATAAATGTTCAAGTGACCGCACACGCAGCTATAATATATATTTCAATGAAGTCACCAAAATATGTCGAGATATATATCTCGGTATATTTTGGCATATTAATATATATTTTGAACGCAGGCCGAGTGAGGGCAAAATATATATTATAGCATAGCTTCCGCGTGTGGCAGCTTGCTATACTGTAATATACGTATATATCTCTATATATTAATACATATTTTAATAGCTACGTCTGTGGCGGGCTTAAGGGTGTGTAACATTTGATGTAATAACAAAAGTTTTAATGATTATATTCATATTATGACCATTAGAACTTTTGTTATTATGTTTATACTATTACAAAAGTTCTTAAGTGTTAACTAACTTTTGTATTAGGTCATGACCTAATTTATTAAATATCTTTCTTTAATATATCTATGAAATAATATATTGAATTTTTGATATAATTTCATTTTACCTAATTTTTTATGGTTTAATGAACATTTTCTATAATGCACTCTTAAATTAATAATAATATTAAATTAGTATAATATTCAGCTATCATAATGTTCAAAATATTTTATATGTAACGTGTAATATAAATTAGAAAAGTCTTCTTAAGCCCGCGCCGCGTTATTCGAAATAAAAGGTTGTTCCGTATTCACCCTATAACGTCTCATCCCATTTCTTCACTCATCCTAAACTAATATTCCTAGCTCAACCTATAAAATAATTTTAATATATTTTCTTAATTCAACCTAAATGCAGTCCTTACTCATCCCAAGATGAATATTTCAAAAAAGTATGGGTAGCAAAATAATGTTTAATATTTTTTTAGAAAGTATAGTATTAATAGGGGCGGAGCGAGGTCCCCGCAACGCCCTTGTACATATCTCGTCTGCACTGGTCCATGAATGTCGAGGACGTCGTGGACTACATCAGTAAGAAGACGTCTCTCCACTTGAGGGTCGAGCCTCTGCAATCTCGCCACAAGGTCAACTTTAGTTCTTTCGTGGTGAGAGTACCGACGCATCTCCTGTCGACCTTTGAGGTGGGGGAATTCTGGCCGACTGGTGTGGTCTACCGAAGGTTCCGGGGAAGACTCCGGAATGAAGTGCGTGTTACGTCGCCGTCAATACGTGACAAAGTGTAGTTTTTAAGTATATTTTATTAATATGTATGTTAGTCTATAAGGTATTTATAATATGGGCCATGTTGTCTGAATTAAATGATTATTATTATTATTATTATTATTATTATTAATAGATTTAGCACTTGCAATAAACAGTTGTAAAACGTAAGAGAAAATAATGAGAGCTGTTTCATTTGAACCTATTGTAAGTCACCACCACATGGTGTTTTTTAACTATCACCTGTGTTCAAAAGTGAACTCTGTACACAAGACTTATTTTAACAGAATTCCAAAATATTTGTTATTCCGACCGTGTAAACAAGACTCTTAATATTTTTAAAGAATTAATGTATTAGATTGAGATAGGAATGTTTTTGGGGTGAATAAGGAACGTTAAAAAATTTTAAGTAAGGAAATAATAATGAGTAGGATGAGACTTCACAGGATGAATATAGAATAAATCGATATAGAATAAATGCGTTCTTAGATCCCTTGCTATATCGTTACTATTAAAGATTTAGACGATTCACTCAATAAATTATACAACTTAGAAACATGATAACTTGTAGTTTATTTGATAGAAAAAAATTCAAAGTTATCTCTGAACAAAAAGGGAAATCTTTAGTATGGCGTAAATACCTACTTCATGGAAGGTCTTCGTTTTAAAATAATAGCAAAACAACATGTTTTTACCTGAGTGAAGGAGGGTAATGTTTTTCGAGCGTATGTATGTATGTCAATTGCTTTGGCATGCCCTACAGGCCAAACGACTGGACAGTTTTTGACATATGAGGTGTCGTTGGATTTGTCTTGGATTGCCGGGTCAGCTAGTCGGGGCCCATTCAATATTTAGCTATCAAATTTTCACAAAGGGCCCCGACTGTTAACCGTTCTGTGATGAATTAAAATTCATGGATTGTTTTATATGTTCATCGACTACAGAACTATTTTAGTGGTGTAGTTATTTATTATTACTTAACATGATTCTAAACTACGGGGCTTGTTTCTTTGTTTTCAGTTTTAATTTTTAAGGCAATGAATCTTTTTTCAAGATGCAGTCGGGTTTTTTGTTTTCAGTATTTTTTTTTATTTATATCATACACACATTAAATTACTAAAATGTGTATAAAATAGTTAGGCTACCTAATCTAACATAAAGCTTCTTCTATATTTGACAACAGACCTTAGCCATAAGCATAGTATATCGTCATATACGTCGAATGAATTTAGTTTGTATAATATTTGTTTTTATTAATTTGATCTATCTCTAATACGAATGTTTGAATGTTTGGATGGAAGGATGTTTGTTACTCAATCACGCAAAAACTACTCAACTGGTTTGAATGAAATTTGGCACACAGGTAGATGATGATCTGGAATTGGACATAGGCTAAATTATCCCGGAAAAATTAATTAGGTAATCCGGCGGAATTCGCCAAAAAGTTTTATAATGCAGCGGCTGCATGCTGTAACTAGTGTTATATGAACATACTAGCTGACCCGCGCAGCTTCGCCCGCGAGTAGATTAGCATGTCGTCAAGATAGCTTTTCATATTTTCATCCCTTATTTCAACCCTTCAAGGGTTGATTTTTGAAAAAAAATTAACCTATGTTTGACCCCGGCTCTTCAACTACTTTCGTGCCAAATTTCAGGAAAATCGATCCAGCGATTTAGCCGTGAAAGCGTAATAGATAGATAAACAGACAGACCGACAGACAGTTTTTTGTCATTTATAATATTATTATGGATATTATGGATATGGATTATGGATATTATGGATTAGGCTTTTGTACTCCTCCGCAATTTAAACTTCATATTGTGCCGTAAAAAGAATTTAACTGTTTTTGCTTCACGTATTAATTCTATCTATGTAAGATTATATTTTAAAAAGTACAGTACATATAATTAGAACTCCAAAATATATCTCAAAAACAATGACAACATCAAATCCCGCGTGTCGATGTTTTTCTTTGCTGTTTTTAAGGTTTTTCCAGATTCCCAAGCACGGGGTGAGTGCTATAACACAAAAATAATGACAACATTATTAATCCAAGATAGCCTTTTGTAAATACAGTGATATTAAACGAAACATCCGCCTTTAAAATATATAAAAACTCCTCATCTTCTCATAACTTTGGCTATAAAAGAAAGAATAAGACGAAATTTTCGTCTACCCAAACCTAACGCAAATCTGAAGTTTTTCTTCCATATTAAAAGTATTTATTTCAATTCTCAAGCAGTTCAGGGGATAAGAAAGTCGAGCACTCATTACCAGTAGGGAATCGTATATTTTAAATACGCGCACCCGAGCAATATTAAACCTTATCTAAAAGCCGTAAGATACAATTTCTTTTCAGCAAATCCCAGACATATTATCTAAAAAAACTTGCCAACAAAAAACTCTGTCGCTTTTGATTGTGACTTTTATGTAGTTAAAAATAAAAGCTTCCCTTATTTTCGGGGGCTACCGTAAGGGTTGTAACACTCGACTCGCTGGAGACTCCCTACGACAGACGTCAACAAAGTGCTGCGGAGTTTGCTAACGAGGAAAGAAAAAAGTTTATTCTTGTTGGGACATATGATTTTGATTGTTGAAATAAAAACGTAAGGGTTTAGGAAACAAGGGCTTTTCCTTATAGTAAGAAATAACTAACCACTAGATGTTGAAGGGTTGTTGATGCGATTTTTTCCATCTGGATATGCCACATGCATATGTCTACTGGCTACCTTACCCACAAGCCGAAACACGACAGTAACAGGCACTGACGCTATTGCGGCAGGAATAGGTAAGGCGGTGGTACAATGATGGTGGTAGTACAAGACAATGCAGAACTCTACCACCTATTAAATAGTGCGTCCACATAAACAAATATTTATACCAAGATTTTGGGGATATATATTTTATTTTAAAAAATATTGACTGCTTCATGGTCTAGGGGTTAAACTATTCGGCACGGGTTCTGAAGTCCTGGTTTCAATCCCCGGACCAGCCAAAATGTTATTGAGGTGTTTTCGACATAAGGTAACCGGTAAAATTAATACACGTGACATTAGACCTAGCTACAAGATAGTAACGCACCATTAACATCTTTGGCATGTATAGTCGATGGTTGACTCTTTCCATCAGGAGATCCATCTGCTTATTTGCTATCTTATGATACAAAAAAGATACTTTTTATTTTTTTACAAACGGACAAACTTCCCCATTTATTGATTATAGGGTTTAATAATTTGTTAATTTTCAAACCAAATCAACACAAGTACATATGGAGCGTTTGGTAAAGGTTTGGCTTTACCTACAGGCCCCAAGTATACTCATAGACACGCGATTGGAAAGGTAACGTGTCACCACGCATATGAGCAAACGCTCCCATCACCGTCAAAATGTCATACATTTGTAAATATATTATATCGTGAAAAAATAGAAATGAGCCATGTTGTATACTGTTTTATCGTACCGAATATGATGACGAGGTTTAAAAATTACCCTTGTAGTGATTTTATTGCATCGGTAAGTAGATAGTATGACTCTCTATTTCTGTGTGTAAATAAAAGCTACACTGACAATCTAAGAAATTGCCTTGAAAGGTGTATCCATTTAATCCGTGGCTATTTAACCTCAAAAAATCTGTTTCTTATTGAGCAATATTATAAGTGTTTTGAATCAATCACCGACTACACAGCCCATAGACACCTAATAATAGGCGAATGACTTGTGTCAACACATCTGACTTATAGTTCCGATGTAAATGTCCACGCGCCAATGAGTAGTGATTGGGTAATCAGTGTCGACCAATCAGATGCTCTGTACATTACTATTTTTCACTGTGGCCTTGAGTTAGGCAATTACGGCGTTGCAACCCCACTTCGTCTTACCTCAGCTAGTTGCCAGAATGCATTCAATACGGAAAATCAAACATTAGCCGTCTATAGGCTGTGTGGTTGGTGGAATCAATACACCAGTTTATGGTAATTTTTGTCCGCACTATGTGTGACGTACTATTCGTAAGTTTTGACTTAAGCCAGTCAATTAGGCATATGAAACGCTATTAGGTATTTCAGATACGCTCCGAGGAAAACCTTTTGTAAAAACCGCTAAAAGCATTTATTAACCGGTATTTTTAAACCGGTTTTAAGACCTGTTTGATCACGTCACAATATGTAGTACAAAGCAGAACACACCAGGAGATAATAATCACATACACCAAGAACGAATACTAATATACATTCGATATGACGCGACAATCAGACGCGTCTCATATTTACCAGCGATATGTATTTAATATCATTCCAACGGCTCATGCATTTTACAATAAAAAAACCGGTCAAGTGTGAGACGGATTCCTACACATTTAGGCACCTCGCGCACTAGACGACCACGACCACGACTAGTGGTCGCAACAACCAGATTAACTAAAAAACAATATGAACGTCGTGCACTTGGCCGCAACAGCCAACTGGCCGCACACTGGGCCGAAACGACTGGTCGTTGCGACCAACTTGCGTTTATAGATGACGGTTATCTTTTTACATCAGGAAAGTAATCTGTTGCAACGCAGGCAGCATTAGCTCTTTAAAAAATAAACCGTCGTATGAATATTTGCTATGTGCAATTTTTGGAGATTTCTATATTTTTACTATTACGAGTAGTTTACATATTAAATTTTCACATAAAAAGACTGATATGTGATTCTAACCATTCAGTATATAAATAAATAATTATAAACATACATATCGCTGGACAAATTACACGAATTGATCTAACCCCAAAGTAAGCAAATTATTTGCTTCTGTTATGGGTGTTAGTCAACGATACTAATACATAGAAATACACACACATATAAATACTGGAACATATTTAATAAGCACCCAAACCCAGAAATATAAACATTTATGCTCTTCACCAAATGCCTACCCCTGTCGGGAATCGTACCCGAGCCCCGTTGATTGCGTAGTCAGGGTCGCTAACCACTTGACCAACGGGGTGGACAAACATATATAATACTGAACTGTGATTGCTAAAAAATATATGCTACTAGCTGTGCCCGCGACTTCGTCCGTGTGGAAAAATTTCTAATATAAAAGTAGCCTTAGTTACTTCTTATTTACGTGGTTTAAAAGATAGAAAATCCCGTGGTTTTACCCATATAGTTCCCGTTTCCGTGAGATTTCCGGGATAAAAACTATCCTATATCCTTTCCCGGGTCTCAGACTATCTTTGTATTAAATTTCATCCAAGTTGGTTCAGTAGTTTAGGTGTGAAGAAGAGACAGACAGAGTTACTTTAACATTTATAATATTAGTATGGATGTGCATTAGCCGAAATAGTGTCAATTAAAAACTGCTGTGTATCACAAAGATATACGAACATCTTTGCACATAGGAGACATTGATTTTTCTGTGGGATAGTTGATAGTCTTAATCATGTCCCTTTGCCTTCACAAACAGCAGTTGTGGTATTCTCATCAAGCAGCAATTTTATGAAAAAAATTAATATCCTCCGTTCGATGGCGTTATCATAAATATTAGAACAGTTTAGACCATAAATTCTCATTATCTATTCCGGTTTCAGTAGATAAGAGACATTTAGACGTTAAAACAGCCATTTGTTATTTTTAAATTGCTTTGCGACGAAACTTATCGCGAGACACGCAGTCTATCCCCAATGAACGATAGACGCGACACGATATGGTCTGGGAGGGTGTTGTAATGAAGCAGATTATTATATTATATCAGTTTCGTGGCAAACCAATATTGTTATTTCGTTGTTTCTTGTTAAAAGAGAGCAAACAAGCAAATTGTTTTTTTTAATGATGCCAAAATACTGCTGCTGTTTTCTATTGCAATAACCTTGAATTCAAATTTTTTTTAAAACTTTAATTTTTTATATATATATATATATATATATATATATATATATATATATATATATATATATATATATATATATATATATATATATATGTGTGTGTGTGTGTGTGTGTGTGTGTAAACATGCTTATTATTATTATTAAATAATAATTAGCATGTAAAGTGATTTTCCCCGTGTTGGTCTCAGGCTTCTTTGAAGAATAGGTCAACTCCCGTTCTGGCAGGCAGGTCGTAAAAGGCGACCGATTGGTTATTCGTGTCACTACCATCGTGACCACTAGGTGGTAGAGTTCTACATTGTATCGCCCGGATCTGGCACAACCGCCTTACCTATTCCAGCCGCAATAGCGTCAGTGTTTGTCGCTGTCATGTTCCGGTTTGGAGGGTAAGTTAGCCGGTAAACTTATGCATGTGGCTTTAGACCTCACCATAAGATAGTAACGCACCATTAACATCTTTGGTGTCTATAGTCGATGGTTGACTATTTCCATTAGAAGATCCATGTGCTTGCTTGCTATCTTATGATATATATAAAAAAAAATTTTTTTGATGATTGCCTTACGTGTGGCAGAGATCCTCTAAGTTGGATCATGACAGTGATAAGCAATTTCGCATGCTGCAGAAACGAGTCACGTGGAGCTACAGAACCCGAGCGGGACTTCAGTAAAATGAGCTTAAAGCTCTCCTTTGAGACCTAATCTCGGATTAGCGTAGTATCTTGACGATAAATGGGAGAGTAAGTGGCATCAGGATTTTGACTCGTTAATAACTATTGACCAGTGTCTAGGGTGTCTGAGGGAAGAAGCTGAAGACCGAATCGCCGTCAGCGTCGAAGCCTAGATATGCAGATGCCCCAATGATGATCCCATCACAAGCTACACTTTAGGTTGTGATGGAATCATCAGGATCGGATAGGCCACCTAACCTATATATTTTATAACATTCTTATAAATCGGGGGATAAATCAACTCCATCTAATTATAGACCAATTGCTTTATTAAGTGTGATCTCTAAAATATTAGAAAAGATTATGAATAAGCGACTTATATCATTTTTAGAGAAAAATTGTTTACTGACTGACAACCAATATGGATTTAGATCTAATCGGTCCACAGAAGATGCGGTATTGAACTTGACTAATCTGACAACTTCTTACTTAGACAAAGGAAATAAGTGTTTAGGAGTTTTCCTTGATTTACAGAAGGCATTTGATACAGTGTCAATACCAATACTACTTGCCCGATTACATAACCTAGGTATACGTGGGATTCCTTACGAATGGTTTAAAAACTACCTTACTAGACGCACTCAACAAGTACGGATAGGTAAACTGTATAGTGATAACTCAGTGTGCTCATTTGGTGTTCCTCAAGGAAGTACGCTAGGACCTACGCTCTTCCTGATATATCTTAATGACCTTTGCAAAATAAAAATAAACAAAGCTCACCTGCTTATGTTTGCTGATGATACAGTTGCACTTTTTTATGGGTCTTCTTGGAGCGAAGTTTTTAAATCGGCTGAAGCAGGTTTGATTAGCATAGCTACATGGCATGAGGATAATCTTTTATCTCTAAATATTAGTAAAACCAAATATATGCGTTTTGGTCTAAAACATGAACCAAATAAAAATTATGCATTACGAATGCACACATATCCCTGCAAGGGCAGCAACTCGAACAATGTAAGCCATTGTAGTTGTGAGCATCTAACTCAAGTAGACAAACTAAGATATTTGGGGGTTACAATAGATAACAGGTTGACTTGGACGTATCATATTTCAGATATTGCTAAACGAACAAGAAAATTAATACCTTTATTTAAACACCTACGAAATTTTGCAAATCATCAACTGTTATTAACTATTTATAAAGCATTAGCTCAAAATTTGATATATTATTGTATTACAGCCTGGAGTGGTGCAACAAAAACGCATATATTAGAGCTAGAAAGAACGCAGAGAGCACTTTTAAAAACAATTATGTTTTTGCCAATTCGTACACCTACATCAAAAGTTTACGAAATGACAAATGTATTAAGTGTAAGGAAGCTTTTTGTATACAAATGTGTTCTCCACTACTTGATGGAAAAGGACAAATTCCTTTCATTGGATCAAAAAAGGACAATTAGATATCCCATACCCACTTTTAAAAAGACATTTTTCAAGAAACACTACCAATTTCTAGCACCGTATCTATCAAATTTATTAAGACGCTCTATGCCTTTATACAAAATAAATATTAATAAACTTAAGACACAAATTTTAAAATGGCTTCAGCTAATTGATTATTATACTTTGGAAAACATTATTTATGCACATGTGTAGCTTTTGGGGGCATTATTCTCATGCAACACAGACAGATGCATAAACACATACACATACACACACTCTCTCTCTCGCGCACAAACACACACACATACACACACACACACACTCATACACATACTACCAAAAAAAAAAACACACTTACACACATGCTATACAAGGATAGCAACTATGTATTATAATGTTACACTTTTTTGTATTTAAGTAACTGCATGTGGAATAAATGTATGTGAGATTACTAATGTACTTAGAAATTAGTTATTAAAACTGTTGAACCTTAGGGAAGGATCTAACCTCTATAACACGGGTTATCCTAGTATAGAGGTTAGAGCTCCACAATGATTTTTTCATATACTGTGTAATAAATAAATAAATAAATAAATAAAAATAAAAAATTCTTATAAATAGTATTGACAGTCATAGGTAAGATCCATTGTGCATTTATCTATGTCGCATTTTCTGCAATTTATTAATACATTTGATAGCGACGAAAATATTTTAAGATGTATAAATAGAGAAGTACTTATTCCATCGTTTGTTATTCAATTTAAAACTTTTCAGTAAAACTTCTCATGTGTTACGCTTTACGACCTAAACTTAGTTTAGAGTTACGGATGGATACAGAATTTTAATAAAATAACTTCAGGTGAGAAGGTCCAGGGAGAACTTATTAAGGCTTGGAAATATTAATTCTAAATTTTAATTGATGACACACTGGAAAACAGGCGAAGTAAATAAATAACGATATTTTTATTATTATAGGGAAAATATAAAGCGCTTCAAGCGCTTTTTTGAAGTGCTTATGAAAATTTTTTTGGCAATATATAATTATTTACTTCACATATAACCGTTTGTCCTCGTTGTCATCTATAAAAACAAGGCAACAGCGTCAATGCTTGACTTCTTCTGATTGCTTCTGATTCAAATCCACCTTGCTCCAAAATTTTTCTTTTTTTACATAAATTTTGTATATTTTAATTCTTACATAATTGGGAGAATGTATTAGAAAATTAATATTTAAATCTGATTCTGTTGCGTATTACTTGTATAATTTTATAATTTTAACAAAAATTTTCTAAATAATTGGTTGAAATTGCATAGACTAAATCACAAAAAACAATTTAACTTAAAATAAGAATAAGAATTGTTTTATTTACCACACAGCACTATACATATACAGTAAATAACAATAACTTGTATACAGATAAGAGAAAAAAAGCCAACAAATACAATAAACAAAGAAAATAAAACATATTAAATTTTTAAAAGACATAGTTACAATTTATACATCATATTTACATGTAAAAAAAGGACATAAAATCTAATAATCAAAGACCTACAAAAAATATTTTTGTAGGTCTTTGCTAATAATGTTTATGTATAGCAGCATGATGGTAAAATGGTAAGCCACTCAGCAAACACATAGGATGACAAGTATTATCAACCCTACAGCTGAATTAGTGTTTATGTTAAACAAAGGTGTAAAAATAAAGTTAATTGTGTTTGGTAACTATCAATTAGCTGCAATAACTTGTCACATCCATATATTTACAGTTCTTTCTTTATCAATTTACTTAATGTAATAATATATAAAAATAATATTTTAGTATTATTCTGTACTCTTCTTGTAGTTGACACTTACAGAAATTCTATTTGAGCTATGTAATACCGAAAAAACCTAATAAATAGACTACTTTGGTATTCTTTAAATATGACATAGTTCAATCAAGAAATAACACCTACAGGCTCTTGTACTAATATCTACCGAAAAAAGCTCCCCTTGCGAAACTGTCAAATAGATAATGTTAGAGCGGGACATTTCCGTGTGGTGAGACGGAAGACTCTATCCGTCTTAATATTAATGTAGTAGTGAGATGATGAATGGGGACATAGTAAAGCACTCAGCGGTAAGCGAGCGTATTATTTTAGGTCATTTAGCTAGCGAACTAATTTAAATGTATTTGCATTAGTTATTTTTGATTGGTATAACAATTTAAGTAGCCAGCATAAGTTTGAATAGCAAGTAATTTAAATTCAAAGTAATCTTTGAATTAAATACTTTACGTTTTCCATATGTTGTAGATTAGAAAATTAGCGAATGTAGGGACTACAGTTTAGTACATTTCACTGTCTTTTTTATGTATATTATAATTCATAAGATAGTAAACAAGCAGATGGCTCTCTTGATGGAAAGAGACAACCATCACCTATAGACACCAAAGATGTAAATGGTACTTACGTTGCTATATTTGTGGCGGTGTCTGCATAAGTTTACTGGCTCCCTTACCCTCCAAATCAGAACATGATCGTTATAAGCATTGATGCTATTTTGGCAGGAATAGGTAAGGCGGTGATACCAGACCCGGCCGAGGCAATGCAGAACTCTACCACCTAATAGCCACGATGGTAGTGACTCGCATAGCCAATCGTTTGCACTGATAGTTTATTCTTTAAAGGATGCTCAGATCAACACGGGGAAAAATTTTCATTTGTTGATCCTTTTAACAGTATCATACGGATTGTCTCTTGTTCAAATTAAATAAAATTCCATTTATTCGACGTAGAGCACACACAAAGGGACACTTGTTGGCGTCGTTTTGAAAACTGAATACAAAATATATGTTACACAATAGTTTCTTTTTATAAAAAAGGGACAAACTAGCTGGAATCTAACCTGATGGTAAATGATTTGACCGCCCCGCTGGTCGAGTGGTTAGCGACCCTAACTACACAATCAACGCGGCTCTGGTTCGATCCCCGATGGGGACAAGCATTTGTGCGATGAGCATAAATGTTTGTATTTTCGGATTTGGGTGTTTATATAATCTGTTATTTATATATGTATTTCCAGTGGCGTGCACAGGATTATGATACTGAGTATGCGACGGAGTGACGGAGTACTCGGCCACAAAAACTTTTTCTTTTATAGATTTCAGCGGCGTGCACATGATTATGACACATTTTATTCATTTACTTACTATTAATTAAAATCATCTAAAACGTACGAACGTTTTATTAAAATATCTGTGAATGGCAAGTAAAGCACTGCTTTTCTGCCTACAAGGAGCGCACGCGCCTGTGTATTTCTATGTATTAGTATGTATAACACCCATAACACAAGCAAATATTTGCTTACTTTGGGGTTAGATCAGTAAGTTTAATTTGTCCAGTGAAAAAAAAAACGATCACCATCGCCCATGGACAGCCACAATACCATAGGTGTCGCAGCTGCGTTGCCGGCCTATTAATAATGAGTAAGCTCTTTTCGTAATCGTATCCGCTCGGAAACACCCCCGCCGGTAATTGATTCCCCATAAGAGTCTACTACTCTTACTTACTCTACTTACTCTTACGTGGTAAAAAGTGCCTAGAGAATCACACGGTTGTGGATTTCCAGACATCGAGGTGATGAGGGTGGAACCTTTAAATTTTGTCACGATGTCCGATGATGAAATTCAATGGCAGGAATCAATCCGAACAGTTCGTCACAATACTCTCCGTGATAAATGCAGTAAAAGATGCTGAGCGAACATACATCTTTGCGTAAAGCCAAGGAATCAAGCCGATTGGAAGCAGCCTGGTCGTCAGCGACTCAAACTGCTCTATGCTGAATGCGATCAAGAGGAAGAAGCTGATACTGCGAGCTCCCGCCCAGAGATGAGAATACTCCACGTGAAGGCGAATTTGCGCTTTATAAAGTTGTAAGCGACGAGTCGGCAGAAAGTACTGTTTCGCTTTACTGAGCATACCGAACTATTTCGAGGTCACTTTAGACTTTTTTTCATCAGTTGTAGAATACACAAAAAATCAATTCCACTTCTAAAAGAAAAAGAAAGATTTTTTTCTGACATGACAAATTTTTTTGAAAGATATATAATTTAAGCAAGTTTATAAATTTAATAATTTTTATTAAGTACCTTAATGCCAAAAATATTTGGATAAAAGTTGATATTAAATTTCAATTAGGTACAAGAAAATTTCAAATAAATTAAATTTCAAATAAAAAAATAGCCTAAGCCCTTAACACCGAGATTTAAAAGATAGCCAGTCCCAGGGTTTTATCTGTATAGTTCCCGTTCTCGTGGGATTTCTGGGGTTAATATTATCCTATCGGGTCTCAAACTATCTTTCTATGATAAAAAAGTACCATCACGCCCATATCCCCGAAGATGTAATCAGAGGTACACCAAGTGCACCCACGATTAGCCGAAGATACTCGATCCCACAAATGTGATAGATAGGTGGCAAGCATATCGCCAACCGGGCATTTTCCAATCCCGGGCAACTTTGTGTTTCTCAGAAAACTAAAAAAAAAAACACTTTTTTTATGTGCCCGATCCGGGAATCGAACCCGGGACCTCATGTGGTTAACGCCAACGCTGGGCCACTAGACCACAGAGGCGACTAAATTCTATGAAATTTCATTCAAATCTATTAAGTGGCTTAGGCGTGAAGAAGAGACAGACGAACAGACAAGTTACTTTCAAATTTATAATATTAGAATGAATTTTATATACATATTTAAAATGACTTATCATCTACGCTAAAGAGTATCGTAAAAAGGAAACATTTGATTGTTTGTTTGTAATGGATAAACTCTAGAAATATTTCACTGATTTAAAAAATTCTTTTACCCACGGAAAGCTACGCTATCTCCTAATAACATAATCTACATTTTTATCCAATTAAATAAAAATAAGTAATGTAATGGTCATGACAACGATGTCGCAGGCAACAGCTAATTTCCTCATGTGTTCCGGGTTTCATTTGAAGACTAGGCCATCTGACATTCTGCCAGGCAGTTCGTAAATGGCGAACAACTGGCTATACGTATCACCACCCTCGTGACTCTACCGTGGTGACAGAGTTCTGCAACGTCTCGCCGGATTTGAGTGCTAAGTGTGAGTTTTTCTTTTCGCATTCGATCGTGAGCGCGTTTCGAGTTTACTAGGAATTTGTATGTGATTTGTACAGCGCCACCTAGTGTTAAACTGGTTTCTCACGATTACCACTAGGTGGCGCTGTACAAATCACATACAAATTCCTAGTAAACTCCAAACGCGCTCACGAGCGAATGCGAAAGAAAAACTCACACTTAGCACTCTGGTACCACCGCTTTTCCTATTCCTGTCGCAATAGCGTTAATACTTTTCATTACCGTGTTCTGGTTTGGAGAGCAAGGTAGCCAGTAGATTTATGCATGTGACGTTGTCATCCCACAAGGATAGCAATGCACCATTAACATCTTTGGTGATTATAGACGATGGTTTGTCTTTCTATCAGCTGAGCCATCTGCTTGTTTGCTAATGATTTTAAAAATTATTCCCCGTGTTGGTATCGGGCTCTTTTGAAGAATAGACCAGCTGCCGTTCTGCCAGGCAGGTCGTCAAAGGCGACCGATTGGCTATGCCTGTCACTACCATCATGGCTACTATGTGGTAGAGTTCTGCATTGTCTCGCTCGGATCTGGTACCACCGCCTTACCTTTTCCTGCCGCAATTGCGTCACTTGTCACTGCGTGCTTGTCACTGTTGTGTTCCGGTTCGGAGGGTAAGGTAGCCGGTTAACTTATGCATGTGGCATTAGACCTCACCACAAGATAGCAACGCACCATTAACATCTTTGGTGTCTATAGGCGATGGTTGACTCTTTCCATCAGGAGATTCATCTTATTGTTTGCTATCTTATAATATATATATATAAATAGATATATATATCTTATAATATTATATATATAAATAGATATATATCTATATATACATATAATAAAATCGTAGGAAAGTCATTGTATGTCCAAAAAGTACTGTATGGAGTTACTTCAAATTTTGCATGAATATTACTAATAGGTCGGGTCAACATATAGGCTACATATTATCACGCTATCACCCACGGGGGAGGAGCTGTGCGGAATAAACGAAGTCCGCGCAGACGAAATCGCGGGCAACAGTTAGTATTTTTTTTTCACGCCTAAACCACTGAACCGATTTGAATGAAATTTGGTACAAAGATACTTTGAGACCTAAGAATGGATATAGATAGTTTTTATTCCCGAAATCCCACAGGAATGGGAACTACGAGGGTGAAACCTCGGGACTTCTTATATTTTAAACAACGGTGATAAAAAATAACGCTACTTTTATTTTAAAAGTTATTACACGCGAACGAGGTTGCGAGCACAGCTAGTAACAAATGATAATAAATATCTTTGGACAAATAACATAAATTGATCTAACCCCAAAGTACGCTAATTATTTGCTTGTGATATCACTTATGGGCGTCAGTCAACAATACCTAGAAATACAAACATGTGTGTTCATCATACAAATGTTTGTCTCTGTCGGGAATCGAACCCAAGCCTTGTCGATTTGTAATTAGGTTAGCTTAGTTCGCTAACCACTCGACCAAAGGGGCGGTCAAATTACACATTTCTTATGAATCTATCACTACATAGTATAAAACAAAGTCGCTTTCTCTGTCTGTCCCTATGTCCCTATATATGCTTAAATCTTTAAAACTACGCGACGGATTATGATGCGGGTTTTTGCAATAGATAGAGTCATTAAAGAGGAAGGTTTATGTGTATAATAACATTCAATATATTGTAGAGAAATACTGCAATTTTTGAGTTTTCTGATGTCATGTCGTAAATAATTATATTTTTTTCCGCTTATATTGCAAACGCAGGCTAAACCCTACGAGATTTATCAAAATAATGTACTAAGTATTTGTACACCTTGAAAAGGTCTACAGAAAAGTCCGCGATGGTATATGTCTAGCTCTTATGGATAACCTACAATAGCATTTTTTTGTCATTTACTTTTTACGAGCAATAATGGCTTTTTTTCAAAGCAATTTTAAGCAATGCAGCACTAATCCTTATCCAATTAAATGCCTTAAATATAATGTTGATTTAATATAGATCGATATGACCGTTTACAGCATGTAATTTAAATGAATATTTTCGAAGATATTACAGATTTAAAATGCAGGGGCATAGCGGTTGCGGGGTTACTGGCCGGTCGGGATACGCGCGCGCGGTGTTTTCCGCTGGGAAACGTGTTAATTTTCGGATAAACAAATATTATTTTTAAATAAATATTATTTATTAATTAGGACTTCAGCTGAAAACCAAAATTTAGTACATTCCTTTTTTTAACTAAATATTACCATATAAAAATCATGTGGATGATTAAAAATAGTATTAACAAATTATTTTTCCCTTTTTCGGAATTTTATATGATCAAGTAAAGTACATTCTATCATGTAATAAGTTAGCACATTCCTTAGATAATATCTTCAGGTATATCGTATAAATTTTGTAAAATTGTTATTTAACAATCAATGTAAAAAAACGTAATTTAGCAAACCAGTTTTTAACTACTTTACTTACTTACTTTTCATTTTTTTTCACTGAGTGACATAGGCTATTTGAAAAAAAACTTCCCACTACGTGTGTAGATAAGTTACTGATTTTACCCCGATTTTCGAAAATCGAGTTTTTACCAGATGTCCACGTTTAGAGGTCCTAGGAATCTTTTCCGACTATTTTCACGATGACGTCAGTATGTCTGTTTGTATGTATGTATGTGTGTGTGTGTGTGTTTGTGTATGTGTGTGTGTGTATGTGTGTGTGTATGTGTGTGAGTGTGTGTGTATGTATGTGTGTGTGTATGTGTGTGTGTGTGTGTGTGAGTGTGTGTGTGTGTGTGTGTGTAGGTGTGTATGTTAACATCTCATACCTTTTGAACGGCTAGACCGATCGAAATGCGGTTGGATTTTGCTCAACTTAGATTTCCTGAAAATTTGAACCGATTCGGTCCAAGAGATTTTGAGAAATTTTGAAAAAACACCAAAAAAATTTTGACGAAACAGTATTTTTTAATATAACTTCCAGATTTATGTACCGATTGAGTAGAAAAACTAATCCGCTCTATTCGTCAAAAAACTATGTCTAATAAATAAATTGCATCAAAATTGGTTTATCCGTTTGAGAGTAATCGTTGACGAAAAATTATGAAAAAGTGTTTTTTCGACATAGCTTCGAAATTTTTCAACCAATCATTTTTTGGTGTTCTACGATATTTTAGTACTTAAAAAACTACGTCAAATGCCGTTTCAAAACTCAAAATCGATTCTAATTTTCAAACTTGTAACTTTTCATACGTTATTTTTAGCAAACTTACTTAAGTTTTTTTAAATAACTTTCAAGTTAATTTACCGATTGACTTAACAATATTATCAGCTTTTGTTCCGTTAATTTAATCAAAATCGGTCAATTTGTTTGGGATTTATCAATGAATAAAATTAAAAATAAAATATCTTTTTACATTGCATCGAAATTTTTCAACCTATCGATTATTTAGGTAAAACAATATTTTAGATCTCAAAAATTGAGTTGAAACGATGATGGCATCGTTTTTAAATATAAAGCTTTTCAAAAATTAATAACACTGTCATTTTTAACAAAACAGATGTTTGAAGTGAAAAATCTATGCTTATATTTTTACTCTTGAGATTAAAATACATTAATTTAGTGAGAAGTTTCAGAGATGGCCCATAGGGTCAACCATTTAGACATTTTTTTTCCCGTTTGTCCTGATGCCTCGCTTTAATAAATCGCAGGGTCAAGCCTTCAACGTTGCAGGCTTAGATTTGAGCGTTGACTGCTTTTCACATGGCCAACTATATATCGCTCTTTCAAGAGTAATCTCTAAAGAAAACGTCATGTTTGTATTGTCTAATGGCAAGAAAGCTGTGAACGTTGTATATAAAGACATTCTGTAATATATTAATTGTAAAAATAAAAGAAATAGGTAAAAATGTAAAAACATAAAAATGTAGTACCTATATGAATTTAGATATTCCAAAGATAGCAGGAAATCTTTATAGGGAAAGGGGAATCGTTTTACTCCAAATTTAACGCGTGCGGGCCACGGGCAGTAATGAATTAATCAAACCTACTGGATCGTTTTTAATCCTTTTTTTGCCGTGCGAAGCCGGGGCGGGCCGCTAGTATAATATAAAAATCAATGCCACTTTTCGTTGTAATTTCATAACTCAAGAACGGGTTCACCTTTTCAAACCAAATGCTTAGGCTTTGTTCGGACTATTCAGAATATGGTTTATGTGAAGTTTGCACAAAATCGGTAAAGCGGTTCTTCATTAATCACATTTTTTTAACAAATGAATTCAATAAATGGCGATACGTAGCGAAGCACGTAACTGGCCGCTGTTTAAATTAAACAATATTTCTGTAACGTCGTCTTTACGTTTATAGTTTTAAAAGCCATCGATCGATACGTTTGACTTAACAAAGTGGCGTGGGTTCATTAGCAGGGTTGTTACATTGTTGAAATAGGTCCATTATCAATGTAATTTAACAGCCAGTACCTGGGATGAGCTTTGTTCGGTAGTTATTAGCTAAATAGATGAGCATCTTTTTTTAGCTACAGATGGCGCTATTTTTTTATACATGTGGCATTATAAATAAATAAATAAATAAATATTCACGGGACAAACTGCACTTACTGATCTAACCCCAAAGTAAGCAAATTATTTGCTTGTGTTATGGGTGTTAGTCAACGAAACTAATACATAGAAATACATATATAAATACAAGAATATTTTTAATAAACACTCAAACCCGGAAATACAAACATTGATGCTCATCACACAAATGCTTATCCCCGTCGGGGATTGAAACCGAGCCCTGTCGATCGCGTAGTCAGGGTCGCTAACCGCTCGACCAACGGAGCGATCAATATTATATCATAAGATAGCAAACAAGCAGATGGGTCTCCTGATGGAAAGAGTCAACCATCGCCTATAGACACCAAAGGTGTTAATGGTGCGTTGCTATCTTGTGCTATGCGTGTGGTGAGATGGCAATGTCATATGCATAAGTTTACCGGCTACCTTACCCTCCAAACCGGAACACGACAGTGACAAGCACTGGGCTATTGCGGCAGGAATAGGCAAAACGTTGGTACCAGACCCGGGCGAGACAATGCAGAGCTCTACCACCTAGTAGTCACGATGGTAGTGACTCGCATAGCCAATCGGTCGCCTTTTACGACCTGCCTGGCAGAACGGCAGTTGATCTATTCTCCAAAGGAGCCCGGAACCAAACGGGGAAACTGAAAATAGTAATCTTTTAAATCCTTGATTGCAAACAAGCAAATGGCTCTCCTGATGGAAAGAGGAACCATTGCTTATATACACCAAAGATATTAGTAGGGCTTTGCTATGCATGTGGCGGGATGGCAATGCTATATGCATAAGTTTACCGGCTACCTTACCCTCCAAACCGGAACACGACAATAAACGGAATAAAATAAATATATAAGGGGACTCGTATACAACAAACGTGATTTTTTTGCAATTTTTTCTTAGATCTTAATAACGACTTAATAATCGCATGAAATATGCATATTTACTTTAAAAATCTATATCTATATATATAAAAATTAATTGCTGTTAACGAACAGCAATTGATTTTTATATATATAGTTTCGCTAAAACTCGAGAACGGCTGGACCGGTTTGGTTAATTTTGGTTTTAAAATATTCATGAAGGTTCAGGTCAGGTTTAAAAGGTGGAAAAATGTAGAAAAAAACGGAATAGTAAACACAAAGTTGGCAGAATAACGTTTGCCGGGTCAACTAGTATAATAAAATTAAAATAAAATAAATATTTAAGAAAGGCTCCCATACAATAAACGTGATTTTTGTGCCGTTTTTATAGATGATGGGACGGGACCCTTCATGTTGAGTGAATCTGTTTTGCACTTGGTCGGTGTTTTATATCGTAAGATAGCAAACAAGCAGATCGTTCGTCTCTTACAAACTGCCTGGGAGAACGAAAGATGTTCTATTCTTCAAAGGAAGCCCGGACCAACAGTACGGGGAAACAATCTGGCTTCGGAATCCTAAAAAACGCCGTTTAAAAACTTTAGCGCTCATGAAGGTGAAATATCATTCACAGAATAAGGGTTTACTTTGATTAAAATGAATAAAATTAGGAATTTGTTTCATTTTAATCAAAAGCGACGATAATTTCAAGCAACTTTAAATTTCGAGTGAATTTTATTTTAACTTTCCATATGTGAATTTCTAGGAGTAATGGAAACTTTAGATTAAATCCATACAATTACAATCAATCAATACAGTTTTTTCCTTGTATTGCTCCAGCTCCCTTTGGAAGATAGACCTTCTGCCGTTCTTCCAGGCAGTTTGCAAGATGCGAAGGATTGGTTATGCTAGTTACTTCCATCATGGCTACTAGGTGGTAGAGTTCTGCATTATCTCACCCGGGTCTGGTACCTCCGCCTTATCTATTACTGCTGCAGTAGCATCAATATTTTCACTAGCGTGTTCCGATTTAGAGCGTAATCTAGCCGATAAACTTATGCATGTGGCATTAAGATTCCGCCACAAGGATAGCAACGCGTCATTAATATCTTAGACGATGCTTGTGTATTTCCATTAAGAGAGCCATCTGCTGCTTTGCTATCTTATGATTTAATAAAAATCTTTCCGGAAATAAAATTTCGGGAGTGATGGAAACCCTATACAAAATCCATACAAATTTTCCCCAAAAATATAGCTAGGAGTTTTAATAGACCTCTATTTATCTTCATCGAGGACCCCGATGGCAAATAAAGAGCGATACACAAAAACGTACTTGCAACTGACAGCAGTAAATGATATACAATGTCATTAATCACCAAAGTTTTCTGCTAAATTATTTTTTATTAATTCACGTTTTTTCCAATACCGTTCTTTCTTTTAACTTCAATTTCATGTTATATATTATGGCAATCATGTCTGTTCAATTTGCGATTATACAATTATAATTTTTGAACAAGTTCTTACGTCTAAAGATTAAAAACTTTGTAAAACGAATTTATGCGCTATCCGTCGCAAAACTACACACTTAGCTCAAATTGACGCAGTCGAAGCGAAGCAACGGGGCGTGATTTTTAACTTTAAAGTGTATTAATCTCTATTTTCGTCACGTAACGTACACATTTGTGTTATGCTGGGGCCACACTTGCGTCTATCGTCACAAAGCTTCGAGCAATGGCACGATAAATGTAGAGTTCACATCTGCATTTATTGTGTCACTGTACGAAGCTGTGTGACTATAGACGCAAGTGTGGTTGAGGCATTATATAAATACAAAGACGCGCGACTCCGCGGGTCAACGAGATTCACGCTTCAACAATTGGTTGAAGTCGGGCGAATTGCATACAACAAAGATTTATGAAAGTCCTACAAGTGTATAACCTGAACCAAAATTATCAAATTATTTAATGTTAAATTAAGCCTATATTAGGATTCAGTGGACGCTTTTTAAAACCAAGTGCGTTTTATTAAAAAGGAACATTTTATGGAGGTCATGAAATCTTCAAACTCGTATGCATTTTCTTATTTTTAAAATGAGCAAAATATGCTTTATTTGTATATATCATAAAATTTTCTTTTATTTATAACAAAGGAACAAGTGAAAACATGTCGAATATGATAGTATTAAAAAAGTGTCCCTGTACATTTCAGAAGAACTTACTAATTTACCGTAAAATGGTAATCATCTTTCAACATGCATTGGATTATATGCGAACTTTGTATGGATATTCATCATTCTCGTTTTTACGTTACCTTAAAAAAG
The DNA here is from genome assembly GCA_036924255.1 of Apodemia mormo. NCBI lineage: Eukaryota > Metazoa > Arthropoda > Insecta > Lepidoptera > Riodinidae > Apodemia > Apodemia mormo. Next base: position 5,843,997 of record JAUPFN010000007.1, on the reverse strand, counting down.
AGATGAGAGGAAGAAAGAGGAAATATACTTCAAAATATAAAAACATGATGCGTCGTTTCGCTTCGATTCTGTGTCAATGTAAGCTGACCCTTACTATTTTTAGATCTGTGTAGTAGGATTCTTTATAGCAGATCCTTTCTTTATATCTCATTACTAGCGACCCGCCCGCGGTTTCACCCGCGTAGTTTTGTTTCCGTGGGAATATCGGAAAGGTTTATATACTTAAACCTTCCTCAAGAATCAATCTATCTATTAAAAAAAACCGCATTAAAATCCGTTGCGTAGTTTTAAAGATTTAAGCATACATAGGGACATATAGACAAAGGGACAGACAGAGAAAGCGACTTTGTTTTATACTATGTAGTGAAGCGTAACATAACTCCCGGAGGAATCCTCGTTAACAAAGTCCTTTGAGGGCTATAATAGTCCTTTAGGGAGTTAAGCAAAATTTTGTATAAAAGTTTTTAAAGTTATACTTTAGAATGCGCGCGCACACCGTCACGAAAAACCGACATCATGAAATTAGTTAATCTACATTTTAGTTTTATTCTATTATAAGTGTCGTTTTCTCTACAAACATAGCATAACGCGAAGGATAAATTTTTATCTTGCTACGCCGTAGATGTATACCTATTTTTGTGCGTTTTAAGTACATAATATACACGCATCGGATAACAAAGTCAAACAAGTAGGTTGTTTGTCTAATGGAAAGGGATGACCATCGTTTACAGTTACCATAGATGTTGAAACTGCATTACGATTTGTGGGACAGGGGCTTAATTTACGTAATTAAACGGCAATCGAGTCGATGAGTTTAAGACTCTTACACATTTTCTTACACACTATGCCGCATCGTAGCACGTCTCGACGTTCTATCGTGTTTATATATGTGAAAGTCTTACGCGCATTGACTCAATTACGTGAATTAAGGGTCAGTAAAGTTAAGGTATAAACATGAGTTTACCGGCTAGCTTACTTGTCAAACAGGGAAGACACAAGAACAAACCCCGATGCTTTTCGGCAGAAAAAGATAAATCAGATAGAATAAACTCTGGTATAAAAAGTTATTGGAAAAAACGCTGGAAATATAAAGGCAGTCACTCACATCTCTGTCATAGTAGTCTTTTATTTATATTTGCCTTTTACCATTTACCGCGAGATTGCATTGTCTCACCCGGGTCTGGTACCACCGCCTTACCTATTCCTGCCGCAATAGCGTCAGTGCTTGTCGCTGTCGTGTTCCAGTTTGGAGGGTAAGGTAGCCGGTAAACTTATTCATGTGGCATAAGACCTCGCCACAAGATAGCAACGCACCATTAACACCTTTGGTGTCTATAGGCGATGGTTGACTCTTTCCATCCGGAGACCCATCTGCTTGTTTGCTATCTTATACTATAAAAAAAACCCTAATATTTACAGGTCGTGCATCGAAGATTTCTATTTTCAATTTAAATAACATGGAAAAGTTTTTTTAGAATTTCTAGGCCACAAACCAATCAACAGATTCTTATGCATGATAAAGATTTTTGTAGGAAATTGAACGCTCTACAAAACACGTTTCTATGATTTTTGATGATTAAATTTATTGATAATTGCATCTTTTTACTTCAATTTCAGGTGAATTCATTAAAGGTAATTCAAAATAAAAAAATAATTATTTAAAATCAAAATTACTATTTTAAATAAGCCTTTAAAATAAAATACTGTGAAAGACGTACCTTTCTGGTGGTATTGTTTTAATTGGACAATACATTAAATAGGTACTTCACTGTGTGCTATTCGATTCTCCTGAAGATGCTTCAGTTATGAAGTGAAACGTGCGTTGAGTATAAACTAACTTTGCTACTGAGGTGGAATAAAGTGTGGTGGACGTGGGTGACAATTGTGCTGCTGGAGTCTCCTTAATTTTCAGGCCTTGGATAAGTTTGTCCCATTCCGTACGCTCGATTTTGTTTCAGTTGCATCACAGCAGTAAATTTTTATATAACATAAGATAGAAAACAAGCAGATGGCTCTCCTGATGGAAAGAATAACCATCGCCTATATGTTAATGGTGCGTTGCTATCCACGTCGCGAGATGGCCGTGCCACATGCATTAGTCTACCGGCTACCTTACCCTCTAAACCTAAACACGACAATGACAAGCATTGACGTTATTGCAGCAGGAATAGCTATAATTCTCACCGATCCTGATGACCCGATAACTCTGGTCAACGGTACACACGAAAACACTACACACCAAATACGTGACATCGTCGCCGACGGCGGCGACAAGAACCCCTGTTTCGCCCATCGACGATCCTAAGGGCAAGGATCAGCCGACGGACAAAAAAATGCAACTAACTCTCTTATCGCAAATCACGATCCCACCATAAGCCGAGGATCAGTCTCGCAGGAGACACCCTTAGGACGGAGGGTGTACAGCCCTACATCTTTAAATTCTGGCTGAGTACCCTGCTCGCCCCCGCGACCAGTGAAGCTGTGACAGCCCTTAAGGCCAGCAGTAATTCAGACATTCCAAAAAAAAAGCTCAGGCGCTGGTACCAAATACCCGGGCGAATCGCTGTGGAACTCTAGTAGTTACAACAATAGTGACACGGATAGCCAATCGGTCACCTTTTACGACCTGCCTGGAAGAACGGCAGTTTATTCTTCAAAGGAGCCCGGACCAACATATTATTATAAGATTTCGTGGAAATTTTGCAACTTATTAGAGGACGTTTTTTTCGTCTTAAAAAAGCCTAAATCTACAATGTCACTGAGTAAGGCCCCGGTTAAACTTTGATTAGTGCGAGTGTTTAAGGCGAGGTATTTCGACGCGCGTCAATTCTATAGAAAATGTGTGGCGCGGTTAGTTCTGAAACCGCTGAGAAACGTGTTAATTTTTGGATAAATAAATATAGGATATCACCTGAAAACCAAAATATAGCGCATTCTTTTTTGTATTATAACTAAATATCACCATATAAAAATCAAGTTGAAGATTAGAAATATGATTAACAAATTATTTGTTTTAGAGATTTTTTTAGCCTGTTTTCGGAATTTTATATGATCGAATAAAGTACATTCTATCATGTAACAAGTTAGCACATTGTTTAGATACTATCTTCAGGTATATCGTGTAATTTTTGTAAAATTGTTATTTAACAATCAATACAAAAAAAAACGTGATTAAACAAACCAGTTTTTTCCCGTTTGTCGCGATGCCTCGCCTTAAGGTGCTTAGTATTGAGCAAAAAACACGTAAAGTGAATAACTGATTCACGTTACTACGCTGATTATCAATTACTCGCTTAGATTACTTATATAACACTATTTTTTACTAGTCTTAGTCAAGGGAAGTAATAGTTCAAACGAACAAAGACGCGGGGAGCTCTAAAGGGTGTAAACACGACGAAACTTCTTAGAAAGGCGGTGAAAGTCAGAGAAGTTTACTAGTTATTTGTACTTCGTTAAACTAATCTGTGTTATGAATATCCTCACTATAAGCCAAATTCCCAATTGGACGGGTACAGTCGAGGACAAAAGATAGTTGTTACGAACAGAAGTTTGTTCCTTAAGAGAATACCCTTATTGTTGTTATTCCAAAATGGACCATATTGTTAAAATGGTAAGGTATTGTGTTACCGTATAACGAGATGTGCGCCAAGTTGACGGCTTATATCAATGTATGAGTCTACAGGGAGTAGACGGCAAGTCGTTATTTATCTGATTCAGTGTTTAATCGATACACAACAAGCTAGTAAGTTGGTGTGAATTTTCTCACCAAAATGCAGTGTAAACGTCTCTTCTCTACAAACAGCAGAAAAAGCAAAGAACTGGGGAGAAGCACGTAAAACAACTTTTTTTGACTAACCATAAGTTTATAAATAACTAGCTGCAACATGCAGCCCGCTACATTATAAAAGTTTTAGGCGACTCCCGCGAGATCACCTAATTTTTCCGGGATAAAAAGTCACCTACGTGCTATTCCACATCATCATTTACCTGTGTACTAAATTTCATTCACCTCCGTTCAGTATGTTTTGTGTGATTGAGTAACAAACATCCATCTATCCATCCAAACATCTAAACTTTCGCATTTGTAATATTAAATATAGATAAAACACACCAATTCCAATGTGAGAGCCGAACTATCGAAAAAATAAAAAGGATAAAGCTAAAAAAAATACTATTTTGAATGCGTTTATTTTATATACAAGAAGATTTTTTTTTAAGATTTAATTGGAATAGGCGTTTGTCTTCCATCGCACCTGGTGGAAAGTGTCGACGAAGACGAAGGTGGTACACGCCCATCCAAAAGAAACCTATTCACTCTACTCTTAAAGGTTCCAGGGCTATATTTGTCCGGAAAAATAGACGCAGGCAGTTCGTTCCAAGCCTTGGCGACTCGAACCAAAAAATAATTGTCAAACAGTTTTGTTCGATTTTTTGGTATATCGACAACATACGGATGGAACTTCTGCCTGCGTCTAGTAGTCCGATAAAGGAATGATGAGGGCCCAATAAGTTCGAAAAGAGCTTTCGCACACTCGCCAACGTGCATCCTGTAAAAAACTGATACGCTAGCGACCTTACGACGATGCTCAAGTGCTTGTAATTTTCTACTAATTACCAAACCTTTTAAAAATTACCAACAAAGAAATATCATTTTCCATCAGCAATAGCTTTAGTAATTTTGTATTACTTAATTAATATTTTTTTCTAATCGCTCTAGAGACAAAACTTGCAGAGTAATTTCCAGTAATGTAATGTAAAAGTCGAAGTTTCATTTAAAACAGTCGTTCAATGCAGATTTGAAATGGTACAAATACAATCTTTCTTTGCGTTACTGAGCGAAAATTTAATAAAAAGAACTAAAAAAGGTCTGTGATAAGAAAACTTTTGATTTTACAATCAAATGACAATTATGATTTATTCTTTTCGTGTCGTAATAAAGACTTGGTTTCAATTAAAGATTTGGTAACTTATTTAATTTGACCTTTGAAGTTTTAATTTAAAAAAGGCCTAGTATTATTAACATGTGGATCAGATACTTTATACCCATTTAAGACAATAACGCGAATGGAAGAGTTTGAAATTTGCCTCAGTTAAAGTTTACATAGCGGAGGTGTACAGAAACCTACATATAATAAAATCGTAGGAAAGTCAAAACTGTACATTGAATATTTTTTTAAGAATACTTGGGGCGTGATCTGCAATCGATATCAAAGTCAAAAATATAGTTTTTAGAATTTTTGTCTATTTGTCTGTTTGTCTATATGTATGTCCGGGGTAAACTCAAAAAATACTGCATGGATTTACTTCAAATTTTGCATGAATATTACTAACAAGACGGGTCAACGTATAGGCTACACGTTTTATCACGCTATCACCTACAGGGGAGGAGCTGTGCCGAGTAAACGAAGTGTGCGCGGACAAAGTTGTGGGCAACAGCTAGTTTTAAAATAATATGCATTAACAATAAATAACATGATAATATACACACATGTATAGGTACTATTTTCTAGTACCTATACTTAGGGATTAAGTCTGTTCACTGTCGAATTTCGGTCACAGGCGATCGTTAATCTATATAATCTATATAGTTATATATGACGGCGTCCGCGTCATCAAATACAAGAATATTGTAAACAACAGGTGTACGCCTGAGCCACCGAGCGCATCGTTCGTTATCCCTACTACTCAAATTGTTTTGCTACCTGTATAAAAGGCTCTGAGCGCCCTCCGTTCGGGTAGTCTAGGCTCTGGCGTGGCTCGGTACACTTGTTGTATCTTGCTAGTAGCTTATCCTTGACTCTCGGATAATTAATTTGTGCAAACAAGTTAATTATTATTGTCAACTACAAATTAGTCGCAGTACAATTTATAATTGACTATCTATTGCTTAAATTATGACTTATTTGTAATAAGGAATAATTAAGTTACTTGGAATTGTTAAACGAGAACTAGTCGTTAAATAATGGAAAGCTTTAATAGTCTTATGTTATTTTTTGATACAAGTTGAACAAAATATAAAGAGTTGTTATATTACCACATCCGCATTTTATTTATCATATCTGACCCACTTCCTACATATATAAAAATCACTTGCTGTTCGTTAGTCTCGCTAAAACTCGAGAACGGCTGAACCGATTTGGCTAATTTTGGTTTTGAATTAACTGTTGAAGTCCAGGGAAGGTTTAAAAGGTGAGAAAATATAGAAAAAAAATAAGAATAGTTAAAAAAGCAGAAGAACGTTTGCCGGACCAGCTAGTTATTAATATATTCGGCGTGTATATAGAATTATTAAAATGTATTTTACATTGCGCACATTTGACATTACAATGTATTTTACATTACATTCAAAGAGAAAAAAATAAAATTATATTTCTCATAGCAACCCTGATGATAGCACAATCAAAAGGCAATCAGGATTTAGTTTCATCGTATTAGCGCTGAACTAAATAATTTTTCTGTCTTAATAATTGAAGCACCGATAATCTATTTAACATGGCCTTTCCCGCTGCAATATATAACATGCTCAAATTATATCAAGGAATCAAAGAAAATGTACAAATATAAAATGTTAAAATAATATCTTTTCCTTTACTAAATGTAGCGAACATTTAACAAGAAAATAAAATCATTTTTCTAATAGAAACACTGATAATTTCACAATCAAAAAGCAATTGCGATTTCCTTCCACCGTACTAGCAATGAACTGAATAGTTTTTCAGTCTTAATTGAAGCACCGGTAATGTATTTAACTTGGTCTTTCAAGCTTCAATGTATAAAAATTCAAATGATTAAGAAATCAAAGAAAATGTACAAATAAAGAGTGTTATAATGATATATTTTTCTGTAACAAAATGTAGCAAACATTTACAAAGAAAATAAAATCATTTTTCCAATAGCAACACTGGTAATTTCACAATCAAAAGGCAATCACGATTTCCTTCCACCGTGCTAGTGAAATAAATAATTTTTCTCAGTACTAATTGAAAACCTAGTAACCTATTTACGTTGGTCTTTCCAGTTTACAGGTATGAATAGAGGCTCTAGAGCCGCCGCGTTTTCTTTTGGATCTGAGGGACGCAAACGTGTCAAGAGTCTTACGTCCTACATGTATAGCATGTAAGATTATATTAAACTAAATACTTTTCATGACCTACTGGATTAATTAAAAAGTTGCTTTTAATTTCTTGTTTTATTTATAGATTCAGGCATTACTTCGCGGAAATCTATAATTTGGAGGCGAAATTGAGTATTCAATTTACAAGATTTCGCGGAAATTTTGTAAATGAAATACTTCAATTTCGTCTCTTATTTATTTTGTTATTTACTATTTGTTACCGGTGGCTTTGATTTTAATTATCATTAAAAATATTAGCAAAAAAAAATATGAAAAACGAGCTTTTATTTAAATAATTACTACTAATATGGGCAGAATTTAAATAAAAACCTGTTTGTGAGAGTACTTAAACATCTTAAGTGGTTTACCATACTGGTTTTGGACAAATTCATTTAATTTTTTTGTATTTTTTTTAGTAAATCCTTTCTTTTAATACCCATGTTATGCGCCTAGCATCCGCCACCTTAAGCCGCCCGCCATATTGGATTTAGAAAGACAGCACTTGTCAAACACTGCATTGTCATCTAAATTTAACGTGTGTCTAAAATTTCATCTTAATCGGTTTAGGATAATTGCGCTAAAATTCAGTTGAAAGATTTGGCCCGAGAACACACACACAAAAAAAATAATAATAATTTTGGGCCTCACAAACGAAGTCGCTGATTACTTACTGTTAATTGTCGGCACTTGGTGAATTTTGATTTTAAAAACTAGGTGAAAACCGTATTTTGATTTTAATTTTAAAAACGCAATATCAGAAATTATAGCTAAATAAGTTTGTTTAGCTACAAATCCTAATTTATTAATACGCGAACCGGTTGAACCGGTGACTTTAAATAATTTATTTTTATTAATGGCTTTCTAGAAGATTTATTAAACTAGATTAAAAAGCTGTATACAAGCAAGCTAATTTAATAAATCTTGCTTCAAAACTTTTGCATGTGGCATTAGACCTCGCCACAAGATAGCAACGCACCATTAACGTCTTTGGTAGCTATAGGCGATAGTTGACTCTCCATCAGGAGATCCATCTGCTTGTTTGCTATTTTATGATATAAAAAAAACTTAAGAGAGATTTTATTTTTTAGTCTTGGTCGAAATTCGGCCACAGGCGATCGCCAGTTTTTTTAAACGAGCAAATGGCTTTCCTGATGAAAAAAACAACTTTTGCTTATAGACACCAAACATATTAATGATGCGTTATTATGCATGTGGTAGGGGTGTGATACCATATTCATGAGTTTCGCAAAAGTGACGAGGACTGACACTATGGCGATAGGAATAGGTAAAGCATTAGCGATAAAGTGGTACCATACCCGGGCGAGTCGTTGTACAACACTACGACTTCATAAAATATATTTGTGAGAGGGTCAACAATCGAAACAGAATGAATCGTTTCACAATATTCATGACCGTTTTCACCGTAGCCTAATTTCAATTGTAATTAAGTTTAAAGTTTGTTTTAATTGAAACAGTAAAACAATTCTTATTGTGAGCGCCGAAATTCAACTCGAGTCACAATTTCCTTGGATAAACAGGTCATAACGGAGCTTTCAAAGTAAGACTGTTTGAAGTGAGAAATAGTTCGTCAGTTAACTCTATCGAGTTAGATTCAAAGAGATGTATTTGAAATAATTATTCGCCTTTGTATTTAAATAAATTCAATTATAGAACAGAAATAGAATACAATACCCATAACACAAGTAAATAATTTGATTATTTTGGGGTTAGATCATTTCGAAATTACACAAATTCATGTTATTATTATAAATAAATTCTCAGTTTTCAATTCGCTTGTATGTTTTATGTATACTTCAGAACTTGGTCATTTATTAAACGATTTATGACCGGTTTCCTATAATTAATGACCCGAAATTCTTAGCAGTAATCATTAAACACCAATTTATTAATAACGATTCTTTACACAAGATTTTCGGACCATTTTTTCTTTTACATGTCAAATTACCAAATGCTCAAACAACATAATATGATATGAAACGTCTCGTTACTAATGGTTACTGCTATGAATGACGGATTGTTGATTACAGGAATCCAGCATTAGCTCCGTATAAATTAAGTCAAATATTTTATTGATTCCGGCGTTACTTTGCGGAAATCCATTATTAAAAAGGCGAAATTATTTAAATTTGCTATTATCCGCGGAAATAGTAATACTTACATATTACGTGGTTGTAAAAGTGTGGTGGATGTGAGTGGATGATTGTGTCGCTGGGGATTTCTTTTTATCCGGACCATCGGTGAGTCTTATCCATTTATTAAACCATTAAACCGTCGTCTTTCTTTTCGGTACCATCACGGAGGATACATAGAACAATTCGCGGATAATAGCAAATTTAATTAATTTCACCTTTTTAATTAAGTCAAACTCTGATTCCTCTGAAGAATAAGCCATCTGGGGTCTGTTGAGAAATTCGTTAGAAGCGAACGAAGTCTCACTCACTAGGAAGTAGAGTTCTGCAATGTCTCGCCCGGGTATATGGAACCACCACCTTACCGCCTGGACCCGCGAACCGTAATTTAAGGTATTTGACGAAGCTGATTAGATTTTTATGTCAGTCGGTATATTAGCCGCCTGAAAATTATTTAAAATATATTAAGTAAGTTTGCTGTAAACAAAAAATGTTATTATTTAAAAAGCTGTAACTTTTGAAAAGTTGATTCGATTTTGATTTTTGAAACTACATTTGATGTACTTTTTTAAGTACTAAAATATTCTGGAAGGTCAAAAATGATTGGTTAGAAAATCTCAAAGTTATATCAAAAAACACTTTTTCAAAATTTTTCTTCAACGATACCTCCTGAACGGGTAAAGCGATTTTTTTTTGTTTTGAGTTGAAATGAAGTTTTCTGAGAAATAGAGCTGATTAGATTTCACACTCAATCGGTACATTAATTTGGAAGATTAAAGATTTACATTAAAAAAAATACTGTTTCGCCAATTTGTTTTGAGGTTTTTCCAAAATCTCCCGGACCGAGGTGGTTTAAATTTTTAGGAAGTATAAATTGATCCGAATCCAATCGAATGCGAATGCGAAATCCTACCGATCGGTGAAGCCGTTCAAAATTTATGAAATGATTATATACATACACACACGCACACATACACATTCATCTATACATGTAATAAAATCGTAGGAAAGTTAAAACTGTACATTGAATATTTTTTTAAAAGAATAATTGGGGCGTGATCTACAATCGATATCGAAGCCAAAATATAGTTTTTAGAATTTTTGTCTGTTTGTCTGTATGTATGTCCGGGGTAAACTCAAAAAGTACTGCATGGATTTACTTCAAATTTTGCATGAATATTACTTACAGGTCGCGTCAACATAATGTCTACATATTATCACGCTATCACCTACGGGGGAGAGGCTGTGCGGAGTAAACGAAGTCCGCGCGGACGAAGTCGCTGGCAACAGCTAGTATAATTTATATATATTATACAGATATACTGACGTCATCGTAAAAATAGTCGGAAAAGGTTCTTAGGACCTCAAACTTGGAGATCTGGTCAAAATTCGATTTTCGAAAATCGGGGCAAAATCAGTAACTTCCTCAACTACATACGTAACGGGAAGTTAAACAATGTGATAACAAACTTATATTTTATCTTTTCGCGTTCCGAAATCTCACTGCGTCAATAAATAAAAGTAGTAATTTTAAATATTGTGTGGAATATAGCCCTCTGCTCAATAACGAGTATATCGGACCATACCAGAAGGGAAACCCTTCTGGTGATTTGGACAAATGAGTAACAGAAAGGGCGAGCAGAATTACTAATTGTAACGCTGGTGTAACGACTGGTAGGAACATGCTAATAAGCCCTCACAGACACTCATGTATTACCATGCCCAATAACACCATAGAGATAACATACATAATATTTTTTTACCAGCGTTTTTTTGACAAGCAATTGTGTGATGAGCATATTTGTTTGTATTTCCGGATTTGGGTGTTTATTAAATATATTCCAGTATTTATATATTATGTATTACTATGTAATAGTATCGTTGTACAATGTAGTAGACCGCCCCGTTGGTCAAGTGGTTAGCGACTCTGACTACGCAATCGACGGGGCTAGGGGACACGCATTTGTGTGATGAGCATAAATGTTTGTATTTCCGGGTTTGGGTATTTATTAAATATATTCTAGTATTTATATATGTATTTCTATGTATTAGTATCGTTGACTAACACCCATAACACAAGCAAATAATTTGCTTACTTTGGGGTTAGATCAGTAAGTGTAATTTGACCCGTGAATATTTATTTATTTATTACTAGCTGCAGTGTGCAGCCCGCTGCATTATAAAAGTTTTTAGTGAATCCCGCGGGATCATCTAAATTTTTTATATACCAAATTCAAATATCTGTCAATTATACCCATATCCCAAACACTACTGAGCCGATTTTGATGAAAATTAAACTGTTTTCTAAGTTGGACTAAACCTGATTTAAATCAAAAAAGAGTTATATTGACATGTCTTTTAATTACCGAGAAATTCCTGAATGAACAAACAAACATAATGAAATAAAGACATACAAACATGTAGATATACAGACATACAGACATGCAGACATGCCGACATACAGGCATACATATCAACATACGAAAATATGAAATGAAAATATACAAACATACGAAATTTAGTACACGTGCTTGGATGTTTAAAATCAAATTACATACATACATGTCAAACTGATAACCTCCGTTTTTTCGTCGGTTGAAATTACACAAAAATATTGGATTTAAATAGACTAATTAGCTTTAATTTTTGTTGGTCAAAGTAAAACAATTTCTAAATACAACCACGACATATGTAACAACCCCGAGAACATATTAACATCCATGGTCTAATAATTAACATGTTTGAGTATAAAAACATTGCCCAATTCGAGGGTACCCAAATCATTCGTTATTTCCGGTCCGCTTACGAGCTCCCTACGCAGGTGGTAACTCCGACTTACATGTCAATTAGGATTTTATGTAAATTGGGTTACATGCAACTTTTTATTAATTAGAATAAAAAATAATTAAAACACACGATACATTTTTGAAGTGAAAACTTCTTTAGGCGCGTTGAGCGTTTTGGTAGAGGGTAAAATCCTCGGTTCGCGTCACCGACATGCTAATGATAATAGTATATCTATAGCTATGGAGAGCCAGACTAGCGCACGCGCAGTAGCCTGTGTACACGTATACACTAATACATCGACTATTTCTGACTGTATTATGTGCGCGTTGGACGCTTTATATAGTTATATAGTTTTAATTACTCTCAACTTAATAGTTCCGTTTTCACTTCTATCGGCAGTCCCACGACTGCTACTGTTTTTTTTTATTTTTAGGACGTGCATGGATTATCGCTAACGGCATTGTCGTTAAGGGCAATATGTCCACCTCTCGTACTCACCAATGTAATTTCTGTTAATAAGCATCAACAGCGTCAGCCTTCAGAGTGCTAAGTGTGAGTTTTTCTTTTCGCATTCGATCCTGAGCGCGTTTGAAGTTTACTAGGAATTTGTATGTGATTTGTACAGCGCCACCTAGTGGTAAACGTGAGAAACCAGTTTACCACTAGGTGGCGCTGTACAAATCACATACAAATTCCTAGTAAACTCGAAACGCGCTCACGATCGAATGCGAAAAGAAAAACTCACACTTAGCACTCTGATAACCACTGAGTTGCGAGCTCAGCGTGCCCTTGCGTGAAGCTATGTCTTGGAACCGGCAACAAAATTAATCAGAAGTATATAGAGGTCTAGAAAAACACATTCAGTTTCCCTTCTTTTTCATCAGGAGACAGCAAAATAATAATGTAATATTACAATCAGGTTAAGATTGATTGCTATTGCACCACGGCAGTTCAGAAATTTGCCAAACAAAACGACCTACTTAATTCTGCGGCATTCTAATTTCTATCGTTATCAGTTTTAATGCCGTAAATTGCTGAAATAAGTACTTGGCTTGATATACAAAAGCAATAGCGGTAAGTTAATCGTTACCTAACTTGTTACATAAATATGATAGTTTGTTAGATTAAACTGTAAATATTCCTTTCCTTAAACTGTCAATAAACAATAACTTAAGCAATAACAATTGAACTATACTACTTCACGCTGATATGAATGGTCATGCTAATTTGCCCCAAACATTGGGATATAGGATAGGAATTGAGTGCCGTCTACATACACTTCCTAACAAATAATTAGAAGACGATACAATATTTCGTAAAATTTTTAAAGGCGATAATTTTGGTGATTTTTACAATTTTATACCCTATGGATAATTTTTGGGACTAAACTGTAGTTGGGGCAAAGCTGAAGGCTACCAACGGAGTCACAGGCTGTAGATAGTAAACGGCCACCAGCTATGGTAAGTTAACTTTAAATAAATTAAATAAGCAATCCCCGACCAGCAGCGGCAATGATATCAGGACGTGGGTTGTTTACTGGGATGAGTAATTCTATCAAATAATATATTATATTAGTTCAAGAATACTGTGACATAGCGAACAATGCCGCCACCATAGACATTCCCTGAGGTCAGGAGGCAGCAATGTCACCAATATTGACAAGAGCAGAGGAAATAGATTCCAGGAAGGCTCTTGATTGAATAACAACGGACGGGTAACACCGACCGCTGTGCTACGATATGCAAGTCAAGTGGGGGAAACCACCACTAATATATTTCCTTAAACAGGAGCTACGTAGGATTGCTCCAACAATAATATATAGCTCATAAGTAGAGAGAGAAAATAATTATTTGGCAAGGGGATAATCTTTGGGTGTAGCCAAACATTACCATGGATATCATAATATACAAGAAACGATGCATGCAAATTTGTGACTATGGATTGGTCTAGTGATAAGTCTATTCAGCTCAGATGACGAGGTCCCGGGTTTAATCTCCGGGTATATTTTGCGAGGTTTTTCTCGAGAACCCCAAATAAAAAACGTTACGGTCTACAACGTCTCCAGTGGGTTTAGTACCACGGTGTTACCTATTCCTGCCTGCTTTTAGCTTTCGTGTTTCGGTTTGGAGGATAAGTTATGCATGTGATATTAAAATACCTGTTAAATGGATAAAAGCGCACCATTTACATCTCGCCTCTGTGGTCTAGTGGTCCAGCGTTGGCGTTGACCACATGAGGTCCCGGGTTCGATTCCCGGGTCGGGCACATAAAAAAAGTGTTTTTTCAGTTTTCTTAAAAACACAATGTTGCCCGGGATTGGAAAGTGCCCGGTTGGCGATAGGCTTGCCACCTATCACATTTGTGGGACTAAGTATCTTCGGCTAATCGTGGGTGCACTTGTTGTACCTCTGCCTACCCCTTCGGGGATATGGGCGTGAAGGTACTTTTTTTTTAATTTACATCTTTTTTAATGATTTTCTAAATATTATATATTTTCTAAAATATAAACAGATCAAAACACATACATATGTAGAACTTACTTGTAAAGCTCGACGATTCGGTCAAGTGGTGGTACTTTATAAAGGTCAAACTAAATGTACTATCGCTGATAAACTAAAAGAGCATATCAGAGCTATAAAAACAGACAGGTTAATAAGTCGGGTATAGCTGAACATATTTTGGACACCAGTACAGATCACAGGATTAACTTTCTACGGACCTCAGGTGCTTTCTACTTAGTGACACTATGTTCCCTGTATGATACGGGAAGCTATTGGAATCAGAAAATATAAACATTTCAATAGGGAAGATGAATTTAAATTATCTCCTGCTTGGAATCCACTGGTTAAAACAAAATACGGCCTTAGAACGAATAAAGTTCAAGATACGGTTAGTGTTGTGTGTAGGTTAAAATCGAAGAAAACAGAAGAAGGTACGAAGAAGGTAGGAAGAAGGAAGGAAGGTGATCGACAAAGGAAACTCGCTACTTCAATCCGCTCGTGACCACGGTCAATGTAACTTGGCCGAAACGACGAGCTTTACAAATTCTATATATGTACGCGTTTTTGAACCGTTAATATCTTAAAAATGATAGTAGAATGCGTTAGTTTTGAAGTTTATACCTTTGTTAATGATTTGTTAGCTCTTTCCATCGAAGAACCATCTGTTTGTTTGCTACTCTATGAAGTAAAATAAAAATCGGTAAAAATATCAATGTCAGTTCAGGTAGTAAACTAACAACTTATTTACGCGTTTATTAAAATATATTACATCATGTAGTCTGTGGGGCACTTTCAGCAGATGATAGTTATTTAATAGATTACCCCTATAATCACAGGGGTCCAATAATAGGGCTATAAAAAGGGATGGCGTCCTAATTGAGATATAATTTTAATGATCCATAAACTATCGAACACCCAGATATATTCCTCCTTATAATAAACTACCTTTTTACGTATATATTTTTTGTGGTTTCGTGTTGTAAGTTATTTTAATTTAACTGGATGAGTGGAATGTTATTACCCAACTGCGCTACAAGGAGGGATATCATTTTGAGTGTAGTATATTTCTTGGCCAAAAGCCATGATGTATTTAAACTTGAGAGGTTTCTACCTGTTCGTCTTAATCATAGACAAGGTCTTTACATTGAGAATGACATAGATTGTATAATTTTTCCCCGACTACGCTAACAAGATGTATATGATATGTAAGATCTTTCTTCTCGTCTACCTGCAATCTATGGGAGTAATGTAAAATGCAACGGAAGTATGTAATTGGAATCCGGGGATACGTGCGCTATTCGTCTTAACAAATGAGCGCGCGCGGTGGTAGAGTGGGCCTTCAGATTGTACCAATTTATACCATACAGATTGTACCAATTATAAACATAAATAAATACTAAAGCTCCTATTTTGACCGTCTCGTGGGCACATCATAGCGGACTCACTGAAAATCAGTGTTATAGCAAATTTTGCTATAGCGTATGCTGAGATGAGAATCCTTTTGGTATCACATTACTTATATTTTTGTCTAATTTAATATCTATTCTATCTAATCTAAGCTTATGTTTTTGTCTAATTTAGTTGTCGCAGTAATAGTTTAATTTAAAAATTTTATAATCAATATCTAACCTAAAAATATTGTCTACTGTACTGTATTAGTTGTGTGAAAATGTGGTACCAATAAATATTATTATTATTAATTTAATCACTTAGATGTCAG
Organism: Apodemia mormo; assembly: GCA_036924255.1. NCBI lineage: Eukaryota > Metazoa > Arthropoda > Insecta > Lepidoptera > Riodinidae > Apodemia > Apodemia mormo. The sequence goes on along the minus strand of JAUPFN010000007.1, from coordinate 5,827,725 downwards.
GTGTTGCACGCCATATTAGACTACTCTAAAGTTTTTTGTATCGGGTAGCAGTACGGTTTTTATTACAATAACTTGTTTGTTTGCATAAAATTTGTATTCAGTGTGTATAAAATATATTCATTTTACAGAATAAGATAATTAAGAATTTCAAGAAGTTAAGAGGTTTCTTAGAGGTTAGTCTATTTAGATTGATCATAATGTCCTGGGCTCGATTGGGAGATCTGAAAAATTCGAATTTTTAGTAATAGCCCGAAATTAGATAAAATCTGCCCCAGAATTGGTTAATAGTAATTATTAGCGTTATTAAGTGGTTATAATGTCTGAAAAATTCCCTGCTGTGTTATTTTAGATCGATAAATGAAATATGACGCTATCATGAGATAATATTAAGCAGCACTTTCGAAAAAAGTCGTAAAGAGAAAGTGTGTTAGACTCGTCAAAGGGAGCCACTCAAAGTTCCAAGTATGTATATTGATCATTTAACAAAAAGGATATTAACTACTATTATTACGGAGTACATATTCATTTACTTGGGATGAATAAGTTAAATAATTTAAATGGTTTACTCTGGAAGTTATTTACTAGTGATGTTTTTAATAAACCTATTTGAGCACGCGTGTAGAATAATCTTTTAATTCTATCGCGGTGTTTCGCAAACTAATATCTCAACGTACCCCGATTAGTTTCTCAAGAAAACGCCGAAACTCTAATGAAACAGGTTGTAGATAGAACAGAAAATATATTTAAATGGCAAAGAAATTCAGACGCAATAGAAATATTCTATAGTATTATTCAATTATTGAGAATGAACGAGACAATGAGCGCTGACTTAAGCATAGCGATTAACTTTGTTTATTAAGAATTGTGGTAAAAAGTATGATATACGGTTATCATTCTTAGTTGAAGACTATTTCTGTAATTTGGAATTTTCTGTTGCAGATAATACTAATAAGTCAAATAGCCGTTATTTTCCTATACATCTTCCAAATTTAATGACATTGTGTATTAGTTTGGACAAAATTCTTAAATGTGCAAATAGTTTATCTTTAAAAGAGATTCTTCAAACACCGTTGTATGTCTATAGACTAGTCGTTAATCGTCGACAACACGTTGTGTGTTTCTGGCAATGTCGCGCGTGGGTGACATGGACGTTTTGAAATGTTAAACGTTATGTGCTACCCTTTGATTGTTACTTGGTAAATGCATTACATTTATGTGCAGATACGGCGCTACGACACATAAAACATAACTAATTTATAAATATTAGTTTTACGATCTCAATCAGTAAATTAATAAAATTTTCTGCAAATCAATTTATGGATTTCACACGATTTTCAAAAATGGCGTTTTAATTAGATTTCGATTCTCGATTTTAGAGAAAGCTTTTCTGACTATTTTTACTAAGTGAGTGTACGTACGTAAATTTTATTACATTATATTACATACTAGCTGTTGCCCACGACTTCGTCCGCGCGGACTTCGTTTACTCCGCACTGTTCCTCCCCCGTAGGTAATAGCGTGATAATATGTAGCTTATATGTTGACCCGATCTATTAATAATATTCATGCAAAATTTAAAGTAAATCCATGCAGTACTTTTCGAGTTTACCCCGGACATACATACAGATAAACAGACAAACAGACAAACAGATAAACATACAAACAGATAACAGACAAATAGACAAAAATTCTAAAAACTATATTTTGGCTTTGTTATCGATTGTAGATCACGCCCCAAGTATTCTTTTAAAAAAAATATTTAATGTACAGTTTTGACTTTCCTACGATTTTATTATATGTATAGATTATATTATAACTTTTGAAAAGCTTGACCGATCAAAATGCGGATAACGGCATTAGATTGGGTTTCACTCTGTGGTTTTACTAAACTTAGACTTGAAATTTGGACCACTTCGACCCAGCTCTTTTTAAGATATTTAAAAAAACCGGAATAAAGTTATAAGTTGCCGAGACAATGTTTTTTTAAATAATTTCCAGACTTATGTACCAATTGATTTCAAAATCTAATCAGCCCAAAGACAACTTGAAAAGCTTTGTCAATTAACGCAAATAATCGAATTAAAATCGCTCAGATTTAATTTTTGTACGGATGTTTAATATTCATCATTATACTAAAGTAATAAATATTAACAAGGTATAACATTAAATAGAATTAATAAAAATAACTTCTGTAAACGTCGAACCGTAACCCCATTAATTTCATAGTAACGTTCCCTAATCTGTCGACCAATTTTATCATGTTGCTGACGCTGTTGACGCGAACGCATAAGATTTGATTATTTACTCGATTCACTCTGCGTACCCTGTATAAGGTAATACCCTGTATAATATATATATATATATATATATATATATATATATATGTGTATATATATATATATATATATATATATATATATATATATATATATATATATATATATATATATATATATATATATATATATATAGCAGCTTGAGCCGAACTTCGATACATTCGGCCGAAATTCGGTTTAAATGCCGAACATTAGGCACTAGAAAAAAGTAAACTTGCACTATTTTGATTTAAATCTGCACTAATATTATAAACAGGAAAGAATTGTATTTTTATACATGTATCGAATACACTTAAAAACTACTAGATCGATTTGAAAAATTCATTCACCATTAGAAAGATATTGAATCATCCCCGAGTAGATAGCATAAGCTATATTATATTTTCAAAAAAGTAGATATCCCCACCTAAATTGGAACAATGTAACCCAAGGTATTAAAATTTTGCCGATAAGTCATTATTTCGCGTGCCCTGCGAAAACCATTAACGATACAGTATACAAATTCGTTAACAAGTCCCGTATCGCTCTCGAGAAAGCGCACCAAAATTGAACCGAAGTTCAGCCGAACTTTTTATTTTCACCGAATGTTCGGCCGAAGTTCGAATTCGATATATATATTTACTACTTGCAACTTGTTGAATAATAAAATTAAGTAAGACTCATTTGAATAGAGATTAAGTTGAAACTTAAGTTGAATTAACAATAATAAAATGTGGGTTATTCTCTTACACCTTACCCTACAAAGCTTTGAATTACGACCTTTGTTACTTTTGAAGTCACAAGAGGCGTCTTGAAGGTAAATTTAAGAGTACTTGAATTTAACTTGTGAAACCCAATGAGCTAAAGAGGTTTGCGCGTTGAGTATTATGGTGGAAGTAATTCTAGTACCAATACTTACAGTTTGATAAGCTGTTGTTGAAACTAATATTCGTTAAGCAATCTTCAAAACTATAATACATACATAAATATCAAGACTTGCCTCACTTTTAAGCATCTCGTAAAAGCGAGGCAAGGGTCATATGTTTTACAAACATCGTGGCTATTAAATACTTTATATATCATAAGATAGCAAATAAGCAGATGGCTCTCTTGATGCTATAAGACAATCACCGCCTATAGACACCAAAAGATGTGCGTTGCTATCCGTGTGGCGAGGTTTTAATGCCACTTGCATAAGTTTACCAGGTGCCTTGCCCTCCAAACCGGAACACGACAGTGACAAGCACTTTTGCTGCAGGAATAGTGCCAAATACCTGGGCGTTGCGGAACTCTAGCACCTAGTAGTCACGATGGCAGTGACTCGCATTGTAATAATTCCTTACTTTTGATTTAATTTTGTCAAACACTTGTACTGTTTCACAAATATTTCACAACTAACCTTTAATTGTTGTGAAGCCAACCGGTTTCGCCTATTACAGCATCATCAGTGCTTTTAGTTTATAAATTCTTTAAACAAGACAAACGCACACGCAAGACAACAACTTAATACAAGTACATCAGAGTGCTAAGTGTGAGTTTTTCTTTTCGCATTCGATCGTGAACGCGTTTCGAATTTACTAGGAATTTGTATGTGATTTGTACAGCGCCACCTAGTGGTAAACGTGAGAAACCAGTTTACTACTAGGTGGCGCTGTACAAATCACATACAAATTCCCAGTAAACTCGAAACGCGCTCACGATCGTATGCGAAAAGAAAAACTCACACTTAGCACTCTGATAGATCAGACGATGGAAAGTATAAATTATTCCTTACTTTTGTTATGTTCGTGGTTCTGTATTTTTAATTTGCCTTAGGAGAATTATAGGGTTACTTGCATTTTATACTTTGGTCATGTATTTCTTTTCCTTTGTAGTTTCATGCTGTATTTCTTTGTATTAATTGTCCATTATTTTGTCTATTTTAGTGTTTGGATTTCCATTATGACACAATGTGTGTCAATTGTTTTCTTAAATTTTAAATTGTTTTCCTAATATGAGTTCCTACTCAATATCATATTTATATGATTGGAATATATTCAAGATTGGAAGTTGTTCTATCCATGGACCTATAAATACTCAAGTCAGTCATCATCGAGTTCAGTCATCGTCGGGAACTCACAATCAAAAGAGTCAGTCATAGAAGAAGGCTTGAAGATAAGTCTCCGGAACCTCTGCCGGTCTTGAGCAGTTTGGGCCAGTGATATCTACGCGCGTTTACCAATGTGCGTGCCTATTGAGCGCGTGCTCTACTGAGCGCATGCCCTACTGAGCGCGTGCCCTACTGAGCGCATGCCCTACTGCGTGCGGGCCCTACTGAGTGCGTGCCTTAAATGCACGTGTGACCTAATGAGTGCGTGCCAACTGCATGCGTGTCTGCTCCGCGTGTCTGCTCTGCATGCCTGCTCCGCGTACCTTCTCCACGTGCATCATACTCCGCGTGTCTGCTCCACGTGGATCCTGCTCCACGTGCCTGCTCCATGTGCCTGTTCTGCGTACCTATTCCGCATACACCAGCGCGTCACTGAATGCTTCGACGTGTGACCAGTAGGTCCAATAAATACTAATGCTGGACTTTACTGTATTTCATTTAACTTTCCCCTTGTGCCACCATGTTTCTCGGTCCTCAGGAATCTGGTGACAGCTTAGTTTGTGACTTGGATCCTCTCCCTCTATCCTCCGTAGCGGTAGATTCTAACGTTATTGCATAACAAATCGTTCCCCTTTTAAATAATGGAAAATATACTATTCTTCAAATGGAGCCCGGACTATCACGAGGCCTATAAGATGAAACTCGTTTCCCTAGGTAGGTGCACTCTTCTCTTGAAGATCCCCAGGTTGTACTCATCGGGGAACACAGACTGAGGAAGCAAATACCTGTCCCTTGCGGTTCGGATCAAGATTTTAAAGATTTATGGTTAAGGCTAATTTTAGTGTCACGCTGACCACACGCTGACGGTCGGCACTGATGGGTAGCCATAGGTAGCGTTTTTGGGTCACACTGACCGCTCAGCGCTGACGGCTGTAGGCTACATACATCAGCGCCGACCGTCAGCGTGACGATAAAACCAGCCTAAAATCTGTTCTCAAACTTAGAACAGATTTTACTGTTTTGTCTATGGCCAAATTCCGGTCAGAGGGCAATTGCTAGTTATTTATAAATCTTCTTCGAAACGTCTAAGCAGCACAATATAAAAGAAAATTTTCAGGTTATTTTCATCAATGACAAAAAAACATTATGTAGAACCGGGCTAAAAGTAAAATACAACATTAATTGCTGTCAGAGGGGCGGTGAGGGAAACAAAAGGGAGTTTTTTCGGAACTATTGTTCCTCGAACCCCCGTCACGGTGGGCCATCACGGCTTCCAGTGTTTGATGGAAAAATGTTACGAGCCTTGATATATCTACATAATGTACATGCAAACAATACATTTTTTTAAAGAGCATGTCGCCTCATGGGTATAATAAGAGTGGTTATACCACAGAATGAATGAATGAATTAATACTATTTATTGCGCACCAAATTTAACAAGACAGATTATATACAATACTTATAGCTAATAATTATGTGTGTAGTGAGTACACAAAGGCGGTCTTATCGCTAAAGAACGATCTCTGCCAGACAGCCTTTAGTTAGAGGATATCTTATAATTAATTTATTAGGTAGTGGTGCCATGAAATTAAGTAAAGTACAAAAAACAGACCACATCAATACTAATAGATAGGACATTGGGAAGAAAATGTGTCGCCGCGCATAAGAGCAAACGCTCCTATTACTGTCAAACGTCATACATTTGTAGGTTATATGATTTTGTGAAAAATTAGAAATATATCATGTTGTACTGTTTTATCTTACCGAATGAGATGACAAGGTATAAAAATTATGAAATGATTTTATTTCATTGGTAAGTAGTATAACTCTGAATTTCTGTACGTAATTCAAGCTACACTGACAAATTAAGAAATTGTCTTGAAAGGCGTATCCATTTAATCCGTGGGTTATTTGTATGGAGGATTAAAACAAATAAAAATCATTGGACAAATTACACGAATTGATCTGACCCCAAAGTAAGCAAATTATATGCTTGTAGTATACAAGAATATATTATTTAATAAACACCCAAACCCAGAAATACAAAAATCTGTGCTCATCATACAAATGCCTGTCATTGCCGGGAATCGAACCCGGACCCCATTGATTGCGAAGTCAGGGTCGCTAACCACTCGACCAACGGGCTGGTTACGCGCTACAAACGAATTCCATTACCCGCGAGTATCAAACTCGGAGTGGAGTATTGACAGACTGAAGTATCAATTTGCCGGTCCATCGCCTTCAACTTTATGAGGCACAGGTTCGGCCTCACATAGAGTAATGTTCGCATCTCTGGGCCAGAGCTCCTCAGTACCAGTTTCTTCCTCTTGATCGCATTCAGCGTAGAGCGGTTCGAATCGTTGACGACCAGGCCATTTCGAAACAGCTTGACTCTTTGGCATTGCGCAGAGATGTAGGTTCTCTCTGTGTCTTTTATCGTATATATCATGGAGAGTGTTCCGACGAGTTGTTTGGATTAATTCCTGCCGCCGAATTCCACCATCGGACATCGCGTCAAAACTTGAAGTTCCATCCTCACCATCTCGATGTCTGGAAATCCACAACTGTTCGTTTCTCCCGACACTTTTTACTTTGCACTACTCTGTTGTGGAACCAATTACCGGCAGGGGTATTTCCGAACGGATACGACATAGGGACCTTCAAGAAAAGAGCTTACTCATTCTTAAAAGGCCGGCAACGCAACTGCAAGACCTCTGGTATTGCAGATGTCCATGGGCGGAGGTGATCACTTACCATCAGGTGCACCTCTTGCTCGTTTGCCCCCTCTTCTATAAAAAAAAAAATTTATACTAAGGAATTTGGGAAATCCTTTTAACCAACAATAACAGTGACAAAAGTTGATGTAAGTTAAAAGGATACAGGATCTTTATCTATCACTAGCTGTTGCCCACAACTTCGTCCGCGCGGACTTCGTTTACTCCGCACAACTCCTCCCCCTTAGGTAATAGCGTGATAATATGTAGCCTATATGTTGACTCGACCTGTTAGTAATATTCATGCAAAATTTGAAGTAAATCCATGCAGTACTTTTTGAGTTTACCCCAGACTTACATACAGACAAACAGACAAATATTCTAAAAACTATATTTTTGGCTTCGATATCGATTGTAGATCACGCCCCAAGTATTCTTTTAAAAAATATTCAATGTACAGTTTTGACTTTCCTACGGTTTTATTATATGTATAGATAATGTTATCATCACGCAAAAACCGTTAAATATGCGGTTGAATATCAGTACGAAACCGCTCTAACAATATTAAAGCGGTTTGTACTGATTGATCCGTGTTGGCTCGGGCTCCTTTGAAGAACAGACGAACTACCGTTCTACCAGACAGGTTGTAAGAGGCAACCGATACGTATTACTACCACAGTGACTACTAGGTGGTAGAATTCTGCTATGTCTTGCCTGGTTTATTTGGTAACACCGCCTTACCTATTCCTGCCGCAATAGCGTCGATGCTTGTCATTGTCGTGTTCCGGTGTTTAGCCGGTAGACTTATGCATTTGGCATTACCGTCCCGCCACACGGATAGCAACGCACCATTACCATCTTTGGTGTTTACAAGCGATGGTTCCTCTTTCCATCCACCATCCACCATCTGCTTTTGCTATCTTATGATATAAAAAAAAACACACACGCACACACTCACTATGTAAATAAACAAATATGACCTACAACACTTTTTTCTTAATTAAGGATTTTTTAGGGCAATGGGCCCACCTCTCGTTCCCACCACTGTAACTTCTGTAAAACCAGAATCAACAGCGGCAATCTTCCTGATAACCTCTTAGTTATGAGCTCAGAGTGCCCTGGGGGAAAAGCTAAGCTGTCTTGGAACTCGCATTGAATTTAATCAGAAGAGTATAGGAGGAGTAGGAAAATACATCCAGTTTCTTAATTAAGGATATGATTTAGACCTGAGGATATTGAGTTTTGTATGTATTACTAGCTGCAGCGTGCAGCCCACTGCATCATAAGTTTTTGGTGAATCCCGCGGGATCACCTAATTTTTCCGGGATAAAAAGTAGCCTATGTGCTATTCCAGGTTATCATCTACCTGTGTGTCAAATTTCATTCAAATCCATTAAGTAGTTTTTGCGTGATTGAGTAACAAACTTCCATCTAAACATCCAAACTTTCGCATTTATAATATTAAATTAATTAATAATTAATATAGATTAATATAGATGTACCTATCCTCAAAACGGGGAGGGGCCTGGTGACCTACTAACACCCCGATTAAAAAAACAAATACTATAGCGTTGTCGTAGCGATTAGTCGTGTATAAATAGTAAAGTTGAGTAAATCAGTAAGCTGGTTTAGTGTACAAATTAGGCACCTGCACTCTCCCACGGAATATTGATTACTGAAATTATCTGTAATACTTAGGTTTTACCTTTCCCTCGTGAAGAGAAAACTAATCTATATTCTATACTAGCAAAAAGCAGAGCTTTGTAAGGGCTCGCAAAGTTATACTATCTAGTGATATTGTTATAAAATTATTTTTATGAGAATTACATCTTTTATTGTATGGACTTTATTTATAATTATCTTACCTTAAAAACTCAGCGTATTTTCACTTAAACATTACATTCGCATCAAAGGCCCGCGTCGTCAGGCTTTGGACTAGGAATATTTGGTTTTTGTTTGTTGGTATTTTCAAGGAAAAATATGTATTAAAAATGAAGGTTGATCTTATAAAAAACACATTTTTGACATTTTGCTGAAATAATTGTTTTTTTTTTTTAAATCAGAAAATTCCTGGTTTTACGTCGATTTACGAAATCAAAATCAAAAAATGTTTTATTTAAATAAACCTTCAAAATTTTTGGAGTACGCAGGCACGAAGAATTGACGGTAGACACTCAGTGAATACATTTTTCGAATTTTTCTCACAAAGAAACCCTCGGAGTTTGATTCCAGAGTCAGGCAAATGAAAAGATGTGTTTTTCCAGTTTTCTGATAAAACAACTTTGCCCGGGATTGGAAAAGTGCCCTACTGGCGATAGGCTGGCCACCTATCACATTGTGGGACTTAGGTATCTTCAGCTAACCGTGGATGCACACGTTGTACTTCTGCCTATCTCTTCGGGGATACGGGCGTAAATATACCTTTTTTTAGCTTTTTACCCACGCCCTCGGGCTAAGATTAGGAATTGATTTCAATACAATATAAATCAATTAATACATCTGTACTGTTTCTCAATAAGCATATTGTGAAGCTCTCGAACGCTCTATTTACTCTGTTCCCAGCAAACATCCCTGCTCTAGATCTAAATTCTCCTTGTGCCTCCCACAATATTACTTCGAACTTCCCTTGCATTCTCCTTTCAATGATTTTATCATACACCTTCGATGCCAAACTTATCAAACTGATGGCCCTATAGCTATTGCATTTTATACTTGAACCTCGCCTTTATACGAGAGCACGATAACCGCGCGCCGCCAGTCAAATATGAAGAAACAATTCATGAAGTAGGTAGTCTCTTAATAAGTTCAAAAATTCTAATAGAAAATGTATCTTCTATCAATTTTAACTCGTTAATTTAATAAGAGATGGCGTTAGTAGTAATAAGATTCTAATATAAATTGTACCTTCTATTTTATTGTTATAAAATGGTATTTTTGTAGTAGATAACTAATCTAGACATGAATATAAACTACCACGTCGAAGCTCAAACCTAAAAATGCGATATTTTTCCAGCAAAATGTACCACAAAAGTGCATAGAAAGTGGCCTAGTGTAGGGCTCGCTTCGCTCGCCTTGATTAATTTTGCTGAAATAATTGTTTTTTTTTTTTAAATCAGAAAATTCCTGGTTTTACGTCGATTTACGAAATCAAAATCAAAAAATGTTTTATTTAAATAAACCTTCAAAATTTTTGGAGTACGCAGGCACGAAGAATTGAAGGTAGACACTCAGTGAATACATTTTTCGAATTTTTCTCACAAAGAAACCCTCGGAGTTTGATTCCAGAGTCAGGCAAATGAAAAGATGTGTTTTTCCAGTTTTCTGATAAAACAACTTTGCCCGGGATTGGAAAAGTGCCCTACTGGCGATAGGCTAGCCACCTATCACATTGTGGGACTTAGGTATCTTCAGCTAACCGTGGATGCACACGTTGTACTTCTGCCTATCTCTTCGGGGATACGGGCGTAAATATACCTTTTTTTAGCTTTTTACCCACGCCCTCGGGCTAAGATTAGGAATTGATTTCAATACAATATAAATCAATTAATACATCTGTACTGTTTCTCAATAAGCATATTGTGAAGCTCTCGAACGCTCTATTTACTCTGTTCCCAGCAAACATCCCTGCTCTAGATCTAAATTCTCCTTGTGCCTCCCACAATATTACTTCGAACTTCCCTTGCATTCTCCTTTCAATGATTTTATCATACACCTTCGATGCCAAACTTATCAAACTGATGGCCCTATAGCTATTGCAGTTTATACTTGAACCTCGCCTTTATACGAGAGCACGATAACCGCGCGCCGCCAGTCAAATATGAAGAAACAATTCATGAAGTAGGTAGTCTCTTAATAAGTTTAAAAATTCTAATAGAAAATGTATCTTCTATCAATTTTAACTCGTTAATTTAATAAGAGATGGCGTTAGTAGTAATAAGATTCTAATATAAATTGTACCTTCTATTTTATTTTTATAAAATGGTATTTTTGTAGTAGATAACTAATCTAGACATGAATATAAACTACCACGTCGAAGCTCAAACCTAAAAATGCGATATTTTTCCAGCAAAATGTACCACAAAAGTGCATAGAAAGTGGCCTAGTGTAGGGCTCGCTTCGCTCGCCTTGATTAATTTTGCTGAAATAATTGTTTTTTTTTTTTAAATCAGAAAATTCCTGGTTTTACGTCGATTTACGAAATCAAAATCAAAAAATGTTTTATTTAAATAAACCTTCAAAATTTTTGGAGTACGCAGGCACGAAGAATTGAAGGTAGACACTCAGTGAATACATTTTTCGAATTTTTCTCACAAAGAAACCCTCGGAGTTTGATTCCAGAGTCAGGCAAATGAAAAGATGTGTTTTTCCAGTTTTCTGATAAAACAACTTTGCCCGGGATTGGAAAAGTGCCCTACTGGCGATAGGCTGGCCACCTATCACATTGTGGGACTTAGGTATCTTCAGCTAACCGTGGATGCACACGTTGTACTTCTGCCTATCTCTTCGGGGATACGGGCGTAAATATACCTTTTTTTAGCTTTTTACCCACGCCCTCGGGCTAAGATTAGGAATTGATTTCAATACAATATAAATCAATTAATACATCTGTACTGTTTCTCAATAAGCATATTGTGAAGCTCTCGAACGCTCTATTTACTCTGTTCCCAGCAAACATCCCTGCTCTAGATCTAAATTCTCCTTGTGCCTCCCACAATATTACTTCGAACTTCCCTTGCATTCTCCTTTCAATGATTTTATCATACACCTTCGATGCCAAACTTATCAAACTGATGGCCCTATAGCTATTGCAGTTTATACTTGAACCTCGCCTTTATACGAGAGCACGATAACCGCGCGCCGCCAGTCAAATATGAAGAAACAATTCATGAAGTAGGTAGTCTCTTAATAAGTTCAAAAATTCTAATAGAAAATGTATCTTCTATCAATTTTAACTCGTTAATTTAATAAGAGATGGCGTTAGTAGTAATAAGATTCTAATATAAATTGTACCTTCTATTTTATTTTTATAAAATGGTATTTTTGTAGTAGATAACTAATCTAGACATGAATATAAACTACCACGTCGAAGCTCAAACCTAAAAATGCGATATTTTTCCAGCAAAATGTACCACAAAAGTGCATAGAAAGTGGCCTAGTGTAGGGCTCGCTTCGCTCGCCTTGATTAATTATCTATATTAATCTATATTCATATTATAAATGCGAAAGTTTGGATGTTTGGATGGATGTTTGTTACTCGATCACACAAAAAAACGACTGAACGGATTTAAATGAAATTTGGCACACAGGTAGATAATAACCTGTAATAGCACATATGCTACTTTTTATCCCGGAAAATTTAGGAAATCCCGCGGGATTCACCAAAAAAAATTATAATGCAGCGGACTACACGCTGCAACTAGTGTTATGTAATATAATAACTGTTATTATTGACGTTAATCCAACATTAACGTAAATAACAACAGTTATTATCTATACATATAATAAAATCGTAAGAAAATCAAAAATGTACATTGAATATTTTTTTAAAAGAATACTTGGGGCGTGATCTACAATCGATGTCAAAGCCAAAAATATAGTTTTTAGACTTTTTGTCTGTTTGTCTGTTTATCTGTTTGTCTGTATGTATGTCCGGGGTAAACTCAAAAAGTACTGCATAGATTTACTTCAAATTTTGCATGAATATTACTAAAAGTTCGGGTCAACATATAGGCTACATATAATCACGCTATCACCTAGGGGGGAGGTGCTGTGCGGAGTAAACGAAGTCCGCGCAGACGAAGTCGCTGGCAACAGCTAGTATTACATAATATGGAGAGAATCCCAAAGCGCGTTTACTAGGTAGTAGAAGTTCTGCAACGTTCCCGGGTATTTGGTACCAACGCCTTACCTATACCTGCCGCAATAGCGTCGATGCGTGCATTGTTGTGTTCCAGCAAGGTAATCTATCCGGCAGACTTATGCATGTGGCATTGCCATCTCGTTACACAGATACCAACGAACCACTAAAATATTTGGTGTTTATAGGCGATGGTTGAACCTTTACACCAGGAGACCCACCTGCTTGTTTGCCATTTTGTGGTATAAAAAAACCTAAGTTGTAGTCACGAATTTACTGACACTTGTTAGTTTATCCCGCCTTTTGTGAGATGCCTAACATTAACACAGTTGATATCTTCTTGATTCATCTATACTATCCAAACTAATATTATAAATGTGAAAGAAACTTTAGTGTATATAAGGGTCCATCCATAAATTACGTCACAAAAATTTCATGATTTTTTGACCCCTCCCTCCCCCTTGTCACAGCTGGTCACATTTGTGAGACCCCCCCCCAACCCAGTGTGACGTCACATATTTTGCAATTTTTCGTTGGAATAATGATCTCATTTGTTTATTTTTTATCTACACAGGTGGCTTTTTAAAAGTGTTTAATTATATTTTGAAAAATGTGATGTCACACAAGTTGGAACCCCTCCCACCCATCCTATGTCACACAATGTCACACTTCGTCGACCCCCTCCCTCCCCACAACGTGTGACGTAATTTATGGATGACCCCTAAGCGATATGACTACTGAACTCTACCACCTAGTTAAATGCTTTCTGGGTAGGACGTTACTATCCATACCCATATAATAAATGCGAAAGTCTATATGTCTGTCTATTACAATTTCACGGCTTAACTGCTGAACTGATATTAATGAAATTTGGCGTGGAGGTAGTTGAAAATCCGGCGTTAAACAGGGGCAGAGGTTTTTTAACAAAACAACCCCTACAGGATGACACAGGGTATGAAAATTGTGTGAAAAGTATATCATCCATATGCTAATCTACTCGAGGGTGAAGCTGTGCTGAGCAGAAAGTGTAAAATAATCTACACAAAAATGCGTTACGAATAAGACCCTTTTCGCCATATATACATGGTATGTATACACCAATACTATACATATACAGAATAAACAAGAATAATATCAACCGTGGACATCTGGCAAAATTTCGATTTTCGAAAATCGGGGCAAAATCAGTAACTTCCTTATCTACATACGTAGCGGGAAGTTATAAACACATTTAAAAGACATTGATAAAAACAATTATATACAGCTAAATAATATTTATATGTTTCAGAAAAAATATCAAGAAATCTAATAATGTTTTGTTCCAAAGGCTTGTTCAAAAGTATTTATGACTTGAAGTCCGCGGTCTGTGGTGTCTAAACAAATGCTTGAATTTAAAAGGTTTTTAATTAAACCGAGCTTTCAACTATTTATGAAGGAGAAACATTTTAAAATTTGTAATATTAATTAAATTAACTTACCTTTATATACCGTTGATCGAATGGTTAGGAACCTTGACTTCGCAATCCATGGTGCTCGGGTTCGATGCCCCACTAACATTGAAGTGATAAGCATATATGTTTGTATATCTTTATCGGGCGTTTATTAAGAATATTTAAATTTTTTATATCATAAGATAGCAAACAAATAGATGGCTCTTTTATGTAAAGTGTTGTATCTTGTGTTGTAAAGACAGCCATCGCTTATAAACACCTAAGATGTTAATGGGACTTTACAAATGCATAAGTCTATCGGCACCTTTCTCAAATCTATCGGCAAATTGGAACACGACAGTGATAAGCACTGACGCTATTGCGGCAGGAATAGTCTATGTGGTGGTACCAGACCTGGGCGAGACAATGCAGAACTCTACCACCTAGTAGCCACGATGGTAGTGACTTGCATAGCAAATCGTTCGCCTTTTATAACCTGCCTGCCAGAACGGCAGTTAGCCTATTCTTCAAAAGGAGCCTGGGACCAACATGGGGAAAACAGTGTTAATAATAATTAGCATAATGTTTAGCGTAAATAAAGATTATTATATCTTTATTATATATTATATAATATATAAATATAATATATTATATAAATTTAATGATAATTTTCCAACAGGAGGCCGCAGACCAAGTCGTTTACAACAGCTTGATAAAATGTATTAATTACACGTATTTAATGTATACATAAATAAAAAGTCAAACCTCTGTGTACAAACCTGAAAATATTAATTAAGTTAAGACGAACTCAAAGGAAATAACTCGCAATAAGGCCCCCTTACGAAAGTCACGAAATCGTTAACTGCCTAACACAATGCACCTGCTCCTTCAAAAGGGGCTGCCCATTTTCCTGCCAATCATTTAATACAGATAATTATGTGTAGGATTGTACTTTATAGGGAATGTTAGTAAAATTGACTTATTAAGATAATTTATGTCGTTCAATTTAATTTACGTAACTCCAACAACTTGGATCAAAGAGGTGGTAAGAATAATGGAAGTACATATTGTGGTGTTTATATACATATATACATATAATAAAATCGTAGGAAAGTCAAAACTGTACATTGAATATTTTTTAAAAAAATACTTGCGGCGTGATCTACAATCGATATCGAAGACAAAAATATAGTTTTTAGAATTTTTGTCTGTTTGTCTGTATGTATGTCCGGGGTAAACTCATAAGGTACTGCATGGATTTACTTCAAAATTTGCATGAACATTACTAACAGGTCGGGTCAACATATAGGCTACATATTATCACGCTATCACCTAGCGGGAAGGTGCTGTGCGGAGTAAACGAAATCCGCGCGGACGAAGTCGCGGGCAACAGCTAGTCTATATACATATAAATCAATTGCTGTTCGTTAGTCTCGCTAAAACTCGAGAACGGCAGAACCGTTTTGACTAGTTTTGTTTTTGAATTAATTGTTGAAGTCCAGGGAAGGCTTAAAAGGTGAAAAAATATAGAAAAAAAAAAACTCTAAAGCGTTTTATATTGGAAGACAGCCCCGAGATGTGCATTACCTAGGGTACCATGATAGTTAATCCGTCCTTGGTGCTACGGTTCATATTGCAGACGCATGTCACGGCAAATATGCGTCGGTTTGGCCTAACTCTAAAGCGTTTTATATTGGAAGACAGCCCCGAAATGTGCATTACATAGGGTACCGTAATAGTTAATCCGTCCTTGGTGCTACGGTTCATATTGCAGACGCATGTCACGGTATATATGCGTCGGTTTGGCCTAACTCTAATGCGTTTTATATTGGAAGACAGCCCCGAAATGTGCATTACACAGGGTACCGTAATAGTTAATACGTCCTTGTTGCTACGGTTCATATTGCAGACGCATGTCACGGTATATATGCGTCGGTTTGGCCTAACTCTAATGCGTTTTATATTGGAAGACAGCCCCGAAATGTGCATTACATAGGGTACTGTAATAGTTAATCCGTCCTTGGTGCTACGGTTCATATTGCAGACGCATATCACGACATATATGCGTCGGTTTGGCCTAACTCTAAAGCGTTTTATATTGGAAGACAGCCCCGAGATGTACATTACCTAGGGTATCATGATAGTTACTCCGTCCTTGGTGCTACGGTTCATATTGCAGACGCATGTCACGGCATATATGCGTCGGTTTGGCCTAACTCTAAAGCGTTTTATATTGGAAGACAGCCCTGAGATGTGCATTACCTAGGGTATCATGATAGTTAATCCGTCCTTGGTGCTACGGTTCATATTGCAGACGCATGTCACGGTATATATGCGTCGGTTTGGCCTAACTCTAATGCGTTTTATATTGGAAGACAGCCCCGAGATGTGCATTACCTAGGGTACCGTAATAGTTAATCCGTCCTTGGTGCTGCAGTTCATAGTGCAGACGCATGTCACGGCGTAGCTTGGCCGTCACGTCGGTTTGGCCTAAGATAGCCCCGAGACGTGCATTACCTAGGGTACCGTAAAAGTTAATCCGTCCTTGGTGCTACGGTTCATATTGCAGACGCATGTCACGGCAAATATGCGACGGTTTGGCCTAACTCTAAAGCGTTTTATATTGGAAGACAGCCCCGAGATGTGCATTACCTAGGGTACCATGATAGTTAATCCGCCCCTGGTGCTACAGTTCATATTGCAGGCGCATGTCACGGCATATATGCGTCGGTTTGGCCTAACTCTAAAGCGTTTTATATTGGAAGACAGCCCCGAGATGTGCATTACCTAGGGTACCGTAATAGTTAATCCGTCCTTGGTGCTGCAGTTCATAGTGCAGACGCATGTCACGGCGTAGCTTGGCCGTCACGTCGGTTTGGCCTAAGATAGCCCCGAGACGTGCATTACCTAGGGTACCGTAAAAGTTAATCCGTCCTTGGTGCTACGGTTCATATTGCAGACGCATGTCACGGCAAATATGCGTCGGTTTGGCCTAACCCTAAAGCGTTTTATATTGGAAGACAGCCCCGAGATATGAATTATCTAGGGGCCCCGATATAGTTAATCTGACCCGTTTTGCATTGCAGACACCTTTCTCTGTAAATTTGCGACGATTTGGCCTAAATCTATAGCGTGTTGTATTAAGACATGTAATTTAACTTACCATCTTGTTTGATAGTGTTCCCCAGGGGCCCGCAGTTTGCCAACCAGATGAAGAAGATCCATCTCAACATAGTTCCTGATCCTCCGCCCCGGCGCAGTTCAGGCTGGTTGTGGAAGTGTCTAGCGGTCGGCCGGTGCCTGGCCATACTTCGACACTAAATACCATTTGCTGCAAACACTTGTCACTTTTTCTGCACTTCGAGTTCACTTTTAAAATTTAATGATTTTTTAGCATTGTTAATTATTATTTTTTAAATTGTACAATTTCATTATACATATATATTATTCAGTATCTATAATTCATAAAAAAATAAATATTGTATGGCTATTAGTACAGTTCTGTATAATATACCTAAACATCTATATCCTATGTATTGGAAATGTGCGTTGAGTACATAAATTGTGTGCTTTTGTGCCTGGTGCTGGTGTTGGACATGTTTTTTTTTTATATCATAACATAGCAGACAAGCAGATGTGTCTCCTGACGGAAAGAGTCCATCAGGAGACACAGAACCATCGTCTATAGAGATCAAAGATGTTAGTGGTGCGTTGCTATCTTGTGGCGAGGTCTAACGCCACATGCATAAGTTTACCGGCTGCCTTACCCTCCAAATTGTAACACTTCAGTGACAAGCAATGACGCTGTTGCGGCAGACCAGGTACCAGACTCGGGCGAGACAATGTAGATCTCTCTAAGCTAGTAGTAAGTAGTCACGATGGTAGTAACGCGCATAGCCACTCGGTCGCCTTTTACGACCCGCCTGGCAGAACGGCAGTTGGCCTATTCTTCAAAGGAGCCCGCGACCACACGGAAAAAACGGGTGGAAAAGTGTGGAGGATATGGGTGGATAATCATGCTTCTGGGGACTTATTTTTTGTCCGGACCATCGATGAGTTTTATCCATTTATTAAATCGACGTCTTTTTTCGGTGCCATCGCGAAGGACATATAGAATAGTTCGCGGATAATAGAAAATTTAATTAATTTCACCTTTTTAATCACGGATTTCCGTAAAGTAACGCCTGACTCAATACAATATACCGTGTTGCTCTGGTCCCTTGTGAAGAAAAGACTATCCGCCATTTTGCCAGGCATTTCGTAGAAGGCGAAAAGTCGGTTGTACGTGTCACTAGTCACTACCATCGTGTTTAATAAGTGATACAGTTCCGCTACGTCTCGGCCAGGTTTGTTACCATTGCCATACCTTTTCCTACCGCAATAGCGCTATCCCTTATAATTTTCATGTTCCAATATGAAGAGAAGAAGAACTTATGCAAGTGGCATTACCATCCTACCACACAGATAGCAACGTACCATTAACGTTTTTGGTGACTGTAGGGAAAGGTGATGGTAGTCTTTTTCCATCAGGATAGCCATATGTTGTTCGTTATAATATTTAAAAAATATGATGTTAACATTTATAGTGGTAATTAAAAAAAATCAGTCATCTTCTGTTAATTAAAATCAATTCTAGAAATATAACGGACATTATATAATTTATAAATATTGCAAGTGCTAGTTCTTCTGATGAAATCCGGAAAGAGACAATTCTGAGCTAGACACTAATGATAACCATAGTTACCATTCGTTTGATGGGAAAACACGCCTGTACCAAGAACTTCTCATGAAATCCGGAAAGAGACAATACGGAGCTAGACACTAACGATAATCATAGTTACCATTCGTTTGACGGAAAAAACGACAGTACCAAGAACTTCTGATGGAATCCGGAAAGACACAACCCTGAGCTAGACACTAATGATAACCATAGTTACCATTCGTTTGACGGAAAAAAACGACAGTATCAAGAACTTCTGATGGAATCCGGAAAGACACAACCCTGAGCTAGACACTAATGATAACCATAGTTACTATTCGTTTGATGGGAAAACACGCCTTTACCAAGAACTTCTCATGGTATCCGGAAAGAGACAATACGGAGCTAGACACTAACGATAATCATAGTTACCATTCGTTTGACGGAAAAAAACGACAGTACCAAAAACTTGTGATGGAATCCGGAAAGACACAACCCTGAGCTAGACACTAATGATAACCATAGTTACCATTCGTTTGACGGAAAGAAACGACAGTACCAAGAATTTGTGATAGAATCCGGAAAGACACAACCCTGAGCTAGACACTAATGATAACCATAGTTACCATTCGTTTGACGGAAAAAAACGACAGTACCAAGAACTTGTGATGGAATCCGGAAAGACACAACCCTGAGCTAGACACTAATGATAACCATAGTTACCATTCGTTTGACGGAAAAAAACGACAGTACCAAGAACTTCTGATGGAATCCGGAAAGACACAACCCTGAGCTAGACACTAATGATAACCATAGTTACCATTCGTTTGATGGGAAAACACGCCTGTACCAAGAACTTCTCATGGTATCCGGAAAGAGACAATACGGAGCTAGACACTAACGATAATCATAGTTACCATTCGTTTGACGGAAAAAAACGACAGTACCAAGAACTTGTGATGGAATCCGGAAAGACACAACCCTGAGCTAGACACTAATGATAACCATAGTTACCATTCGTTTGACGGAAAAAAACGACAGTACCAAGAACTTGTGATGGAATCCGGAAAGACACAACCCTGAGCTAGACACTAATGATAACCATAGTTACCATTCGTTTGATGGGAAAACACGACAGATCCAAGAACTAACGCTATTGCAGAAGGAGTGAATAAAACAGTGATATCAAGCACGGGCGAAATATCATAGAAATCCACCACCTGGATATAACGATGGTAGTGGCACATTTAGACGATATATAATCGTTCGATTTTTACGACTTGTCTTGCAGGAAGCTTGAGTCCTCAAAAGATGCTCGGTTCAGCACGGGGTAACAGATTCTAAAGGACTTAATTATAATCGTCTTAAAAAAACCTGTCTGTAGGTCTGTTTTACTGCCTTTAACTGGACAAGATTCTACAGTGCTTTTGATTTTTAGTGCATAAATATATATCGCATGTGTTTGCGTGACCGTTAGAATTAAAGGTCCTTAGGTATAATAAAAATCTTTAGATATCACTTCATGCATAACTAAAGGATGATTTATCGATAAATTTCTAATTGTAACTTTCGTGTCGCTGTGCGTACTCATAATCTCTCTTGTAGTTTTTCGTAAACAACCAAAGATGAGATTACTTAAAATAGTTAAAGATCCGGGTTAAATATAAGCACTTTTCAAAAATTGACCCTTAAACAACTGAAATGAATGAAACTATGTATGAAAAACCATACCGACATGTATTAACATCTACCAATTATCGATCTACTCGCGGCTGAAGCTGGCGGGTCAACTAGTTATTTGTAATGCAATATTTGTTGACAGCCTTCGCTCAAGATAATTTATTATTTACTTACCATTGTCTGAGTCAGCGTAGAACTAGATTGTTGGTGAATGGATTATAACTAAATGGCAACGTGTAGTAAACGCCTCGTTAATTGAGTGGTTAGTGATCTGCCGACGTAATCGATGGGGTTTGGGTTCGATTCCCGAAAGGGACAATCGTTTGTATGATGAGCGTAAATGTTTGTGTTTATGGGTTTGGCAGCTTTTGAAATATGTTTATTTATGTAATATGTATTTCTTTGTATTAGATACGCCGTCTACCACCCATAACAAATAAAGAGTTTGTTTACAATTGGGGTTACATTTAATTGTATAATTTGTTTACAAAATGTTTGTTTTTTGTCCAAGAATTTCACGGGAACTAAAAGCCATATCAAGATAATTATTTTTAATTTCAATTAGGTATATTCCAATTTAGGGAATAATCTATGTTTCATCCACATTGTTTTTGTAGTTTTTGAGACATGGGTATAGTTGACAGATATTTGAAGTCAGTTCAAATTTTTAACTTACTTTTATTATTTAAAAGCTTATGCATACACCTCGCCACAAGATAGCAATGCACCATTAACATCTTTGATATCTTTTTTTGGTATTTTTGGTATAAAGTATTTCAATTAAATTGATACCGTTCTCGCTGCTCTATATAACTTTGAAATATGTATTGAAAACAGCAACTACGAGATTCCCTTTCGGTGTCTTTCTCGTAGACTTAGCCTTTGGCACCGGTGGTATTTGCATTACTTCGATGACCTATAAATACTTTTTAAAAGATGACCGGAATAGAAAAATGTTTTTAAATTTGAATTTTGAAACAACAAAATCGATCAAGTTTTTTGATTTGCGACCATGGAACTACTATTACTATTGATATAAAAAACGCAAGATGCACATTAATTAGTGTTTAAAAACCGCCCTCTAAAAATAAGCGCACAATTTTAAATCGTGCGCCCATTTCAAATAGAATCGCGTCAGTCGCGATACTGTCAATTTTATTACTTTTTGTCATTGACGTGTATATATTATACACGTCAATGCTTTTTGTACATTGCTTTGTAAAAACAACTATAAATCTTGCGGTTGAGGTTGGATATGCAAAAACACACTTTTTTGTCATAGCTATATTTATGTGAAATTAGGGACAGTTATGAGTGTCAGTTTTATTTGGGACTGTGCATCTTGGGTTTTTTATATCAATGACTAGCTGTTGTCTGTGACTTCGTCCGCGCGGACTTTGTTTACTCCGTTCCTACTGGTCGTAGCAAGATGTTATTTATATAGCTTATAACCTTCCTCGATAAACAGGCTATCCAACTCAAAAAGAATTATTCAAATCGGTTCAGCAATTTTCGAGATTACCGCGTACAACCAAACAAGCAAACTCTACAATTTTATAATATTAGTATATATTATTAGTTATTACCTACCCATTATTCATATGAGGTTTTAATATGAAGTTGAGACAATGCAGAACTCTACCACCTAGTAGCCACGATGGTACTGACTTGCATAGCTAATAGTTCGCCTCTTGCGAATAGCCTGGCAAAACGACAGATGGTTTATTCTTCATAAGGAGCCCGAACCAACACGAGGTGTAACTTTTTGCCGTAAATTTCTGTCTTAATAACGCCAGTGCTTATCACTGTCATGTTCCTGTTGTGGAGCCGACAAACAAGTGAGTGTGGTTGTATATTAATACGTGAAGGGAAACTTTGGACCCCTTTTTAAGATAATTGCGCAAACAGTGGAGTATGGAATTTGGCACAGTTAAAGTTAACATTGCGGAGGACTGCAGAAACGTAATATTTTTAGATAATAATCATTGGAAAATGTGTACTATTTTCTTTACGGCTAAAGTCAGTTGTCAAACTTAAAATAGATTTTATTATTTAGTCTATGGTCGAATTTCGGCCACAGGCGATCGCTAGTACTTATTTAATACTAGCTGCAGCGTGCAGCCCGTTGCATTATGAAAGTTTTTGGCGAATCCCGCGGGATCATTTAATTTTTCGAGGATAAAAAGTAGCTTATGTGCTATTCCAGGTCATCGTCTACCAGTGTGATGAATTTCATCCTAATCAATTTAGTAGTTTTTGCGTGAATGAGTAACAAAAATCCTTCCAAACATTCAAACTTTCGCATTTATAATATCAATATATTTATATAGATATCATAAACATTAATTTGAGATTTTAATAATAAGTGTACATAAATAAATACAGGTTATTAATTTCAATTTCATTTATGGATTTTTGTTACAAATTACAATATAAATTAAGTTTATATACATTTAAAATGTTCAAATTAAACACTCTGCCAAAATTTCAGAAGGAAAGTCTATAGAGAAAGACTAATTTTACAATATCATAAATAACTAACTGTTTCGCAACTGTTGTTAGTTTTCTGTGACATTTATCAGGATATGATATTAACTTTACTTTTTCTGCCGCAAAATTGCCGTAAGCAACGAGCTTACATTGTACGGTTCTTTAACGAGAGTGATAGCTGGCAACGGAGTGCCACTTCCCTAATAAAGAATTATTTCTCTATATTAGCGGGTTCAGTATATAGATCCCATTACAATATAAACACAATTTAATCTCCCAAATTACCATATACCCTATCTCACAATTATTAAGCTGGTCCCTTATCATTTCCATCAGGTATAATGATATCAAGAGGTTCCTCTCGCGTTATCTTTTAATTTGGAGCCCGCTCATGTATATTCAATTTGCAGGCACACCCACAGGTGACGGAGAAACAGCTTAATTACTGGACTACACTTTAAGTAGGAGTGAAAAAGTAGTGCCTTTTTGATATTAATATGATAAAGAAGTAAGATTTGTTAGTCCGTTTTTTGTAGTGGATAAACTCGAAAATTATGAGACTGATTTTAAAAATTAATTACATTTTTTAATCTTTTATCATTAATTTTTTATAATATAAAAGTATATACAGTGTAAAAAACCTATCCGATCAGTAAAAGCATTGGTAGTCTAAAACAATTAAAAATATGCAATTACACTGTAGATTAAAAAAGATAAGATTTCGCTAATAAAAATAATAAATAATAATCTTGAATGATACTTCGAATATTAAGTACGGCTACATAAAAAGCCGGACAAAAAATTGCAACAATACAATATTTTTATTTTTACAAACATAATTATTTTAAAAAACTTTAAAAACAACAAAGAAAAATGTCGACACAAGAGACTCGAACCCGCGACCATTTCCCTCAAGCCGGGTCAAATGGTCGCAGGTTCTAGTCTCGCGTGTCGACATTTTTCTTTGTTGTTTTTAAAGTTTTTTAAAATAATTATGTTTGTAAAAATAAAAATATTGTATATGTTGCAATTTTTTGTCCGGCTTTTTGTGAGTGCTATAAAAACAAAATAATAAATATTTTAATATTATTGCCTCTGTGGTCTAGTGGTCCGGTGTCGGTGTTGACCACATGATGCTCCGGGTCGACCCCGGGATCAGGCAATTCAGAAAATGTGCTTTTCTAGTTTTCTGATAGAAAGAACGTTGGCCGGGATTGGATAAGTTAAGTACCCAGATGGCGATAGACCTGCCATCTATTACATTGTAGGACTGAGTATCTCTGGCTAATCGTGGGTGCACTGGTTGTGCTATTGCCTACCTCTTCGTGGATACGGCCGTGAAGCCCATTTCATTATTTTATTTTGCTAACGTCATCGACATCCTTATTTGTCCCGTTCGGGTAGTATACAGGATTTTTACAGGCTGTACAGTAGTATGAACAAAATGATACTATAAATATTATTAAAATACTAGCTGAAGGGTTAAAAGCCGACAAAGGACATCTTTTATTTCAATTCCAAGGTAAGGTCCATAAAATATGGACACTACTTAAACTAACCTCAATCAATCAAAATGTTGGAACAGATCGACCGA
This sequence comes from Apodemia mormo, assembly GCA_036924255.1. Lineage (NCBI taxonomy): Eukaryota > Metazoa > Arthropoda > Insecta > Lepidoptera > Riodinidae > Apodemia > Apodemia mormo. The sequence continues at coordinate 5,802,857 of JAUPFN010000007.1, read as the reverse complement.
TAAATTTGCTTTTAGCACTAATGGAAGTGGCCATGGCTTGTTACCTATAATTTGTGTGATGTTTTTGTAGAGTCACATAAAATATACAGATATCAATGTAGTTCATCAATGTTATTTCTAGTATAATGAAGGGCTTTTATATTGATGATAACCGATGATATTATAAATTTCTTTTTATCGGATAGATATTCGTTAATGTAATTGAAAAAATAGGCAGGTAAGAGAAAAAATACCGTAATCCCGTCATACCGTCATACCCATCTCAACTCATTGATTAAGGTAAAATATTTTCGTTTTTTCTTTCGATAAATATTTAGAGCTTAAACGAATAAATAAATATCGTAACGCCCTATTCCGAAAGAGGTTGGCAGAGCCAATAATCGATATTTCGATGGCTGACGGAATTTAGTGTCATATATCATTAAGAAAATATTTCTGATCCTGATCTGCAGGCAGGTCATACCGATAGGAAGGATAAAACTGCTCAAAGCGGTGGCATTGTCGCGAGCACTGCGTACTCTGAACGTTCTAAAAGGTTAACTTATGTTATTGCTCAGGGAGTGAATTTACAAAGATGTATTTATTTGCTCTATGTTTTAAACGAGACGGATACCCTTTCATACAATCTTGGGCCCTCTTGTAGTAAGCAAAAAGTTTCGCAAAAACTTGTTTGATTTGCTGTTAGATAAAACTTATTATGATATTAAAGAATTTTTAGCCGATAAAATTAAATGTTAATGCATAGAAATATAAGTTTGTTGATTACCTTAAAAAAAATTCAATGTAGTAAAATTTTGTAAATGATGGAAACTTTGTAAATTACAAAAATCTTATGCCCGGTTTCTGAGGTACTTTTAACAGTAGTTTATCCATTCGTTAACACTATCGGTCTGATAACTACAGGAATTGCGTTTCTGAGCTACGCATTATAACACAAACTCCGTTTAAACTTAGGTTAATGTAACCGGCCAAATTTGGCGGTTTATCGATTCCACAACTTTATGTAACGCTTTTTGCTCTTGTAGGTAGCTTCTTTTTAATGCACATAATAATTTTAATAGTTTTGTTTGTCTGTCTGTATGTTTGTTATTACATTAAAAAAACTGCTGTACGAAGTACAAACGTTGTTTTCACAGCAGATATAATGATATTTGTTTAATATTGTCATGATAAACAATTAAATTTCATCCTTGTAAAGAGGAACAGGTCACTAGACAGCTTTTACTTGGATATTTGTTAGTTAAGGCAATTCAAGCTTATTTCTAAGCTACAAAATTCCTACCTGTATTTTTATATGCACAAATTCTTTTACCACTTAAAAAGCGTCTTCTCAAATAAAATAATTACTGTTTAGTTTTCTCTCTTTTTGTAAAATTCTTACTGCGCTGTCGAGTCACCATTATAATGATTTTATATTAACTTAAACATGTCACAAGTCGATCAGGTAAATGCAAGTAACAACCAACAATATCTAGAAGAGAAATTGATGCAAAAAGAAATATTCTTAATTCAAAGCAAACGACAAACATTGTTTTGATCGGTACTCAAACTAACTATATTACAAAATATTTAGTGACTAGTGACTAGTGTAAAGCTATCTCATTTCTCTTTAATAAAATAATAGTTCCCTCTCTTTCTGCTACCTGATTCGAAATCATTCTTTTCCATTCGGTTCCACTAAGACCAAATTCATGCGAAAACCTTCTTTCATGCTAGGGTATAAAGATTTACTTTGAATGCTTTAGCGTAACTGGTATACAGCCATAGTTATCGTCGTGAATTACATAGTTTCAATTAAAACCTTCTTTAAACACTTATTTCTGTTAGATAAAATATTACCACAAATAAAAATAATCATACAGGGGAGTAAAATTACCAAAATAGCATTTTATTTTCCGCATTATAAACAGACCCATCTAGTGGTGGACTTAAAAATGACTTATCGGTTCAATAGTTATTGAACCGTTCGTTTTGCCTTCAGAAACCATCTACGAGATAAACGAAGTTTATCCTCTTGCTAACTTTAAACGATCAATAGTTGTTAATAGTTTAACTGACGACTTCAGAAACCGGGCATTAATCATACAAAAAATGAAACTTGTAATTATAAAAATAATTTTGTAATATGAAATCCTTCTTGTACATTAGTAATAAGTACATAAAATAAGGGAACAAAAAAGACTAGCCTGCTGAGTTTCTTCCGCCGGATCTTCTCAGTGTGTGGCCGCGTTCCGATCCGGTAGTAATTCTAAACAATCGATACAGTGTTTTAAATGTTATATTATACAATGATAATTTTTTTAAATATTTGCACACCATATAATGGTAGAATATGTTGATAATTAATTTTTAACAACTTGTAACACCCATGTTCTTGCAAATAAATATTTTCTTTCTTCTTTCTTTCTTCTTCTTTCTAAAATGTTATGTGAATTAATAGCTATAATTTTATCGATTATACAATTTTAGTACTGCATACTTATTTTCGCGATTTCTAGGATAGTTTTGATCTCAATTGCACAACAAGTAAACTAATGAAATAAAATAAACAGCCTATTGCGAGCCGTTTGTGTCGCAATATGTCTCGTGACAGTATGAAGTTGGCTGATTTCACTGGCGTGACGGTTACACGAACCCAAATTTTTCTTCGTTAAAGGATATGATAAAGAATAATGACTAAAGAATTTTTCACTTCAAGAAAAGAATATTAAATATTTTCCATAAATATGTAACCTCTGGAAAATTGCATTCAATCAAAAAAAAAACCAAATTGAAATTAAATGGAAACTGTTGAAAGTTATCGACCCAACCGCGTACCTGAATCTACTTCTTTTTGTGAATCGACAAACACAAGCCGCGTTACAAAAAGCAATTACGAGAATGACTTACTTGTTATGTACCTATGTTAATTAATTTTTTATCATCAAATTGTTGTACGTATTATGTTGTATACTTGATGAATATCGATGGTATTAATTTATTGAATGAGCACAACAAAATAATATCTTAACCGAGAAGTGTTATATTTTAACACTGTTACTAGTAGATATGCAAATATATATATATATTAGGGTGGCCCAAAAAAACCGACTATTTTTTTTTTTTAGTCTCGGGTGAAAAAATGTAAGTTTATGATGTTTTAAGAGCCCTCTCCAAAAGACAGCTCGAAAAAAAATTTTTAAGAGGTCGCTCCAAATTTTTTAAAATTTCAAAAATCGTGAAAAATCGAATTATTATTTTTTTTAATTTTTTTTCTCGTTACGGTATAATTTTGTAGACCAAAAAAAAATAAGTTTCTGAAAGTTTCAGTACAAAATTTAAATTTTGAAAGGTCGCTCATAATTTTTTTCAATTTATTAGTGCATTAGTTTAGATTTTTTCGAGTGACCTTTTACAATTCGAATGAAAATTCCATGCATTTTTTTTTATATATTTAGTACCATAATCGATAAAAATATATCACGAGATAAACTAAAAATCAAGCGCAATACAGAAAAAATATTTTTTTTTCAATTTAATAATTTTATTTAATAAACTTCCAAGCGTGGATTCGAATCCTAAGCTGGTCTTAGAAACCAGCTTGGTTGAGATTTGACCTTGCAGCGTAAGTTAAGATTTTTTCAAACCAAAAAGACCACTCCCAACACGTAAAGTCGGCGATATGGCTAATTAACGAAAAATAAAAAAAATTATGAGCGACCTTTCAAAATTTAAATTTTGTACTGAAACTTTCAGAAACTTATTTTTTTTTGGTCTACAAAATTATACCGTAACGAGAAAAAAAATTAAAAAAAAAAAGTTCGATTTTTCACGATTTTTGAAATTTTAAAAAATTTGGAGCGACCTCTTAAAAATTTTTTTTCGAGCTATCTTTTGAAGAGGGCTCTTAAAACATCATAAACTTACATTTTTTCACCCGAGACTAAAAAAAAAAATAGTTGGTTTTTTTGGGCCACCCTAATATATATATATATATATATTTGCATGTCTACTAGTAACATATATATATATATATATATATATATATATATATATATATATATATATATATATATATATATATATATATATATATATATATATATATATATATATATATATATATATATATATATATATATATTCCTTAAAAAACTACGTCTAATGCATAAATTGCATCAAAATCGGTTTATTCATTTAGGAGTAATCGTTGACGAAAAATTTTGAAAAAAGTGTTTTTGCGACATAGCTTCGAAATTTTTCAACCACTCATTTTTCGATCTAATTCTCAAACCTTACAGCTTTTCAAATATTAAAATTACGTTGTTTTACTTATTTTTTTTAAATAACGTTCAAGTTAATTCACCGATTGATTTAAAAATCTTATCAGCTTTTCTCCTTTAAAAACTGCGTCAAATACCGTTAATTAAATCAAAATCGGTCAATTTATTTGGGATTTATCTACGAAGAAAATTAAAAAAAAATGTTTTTTGACATTGCACGGAAATTTTTCAACCTATCGATTGTTTAGCTAAAGCAATATTTTAGATCTCAAAAATTGAGTTGAATGCCACCATCGTTTTCAAAATATACAACTTTTCAAAAATTAATATACTGCAATTTTTAACAAAGTAGATATGTGAAATGAAAAATCTATGCTTATAGTTTTTACTTTTTTGAGCTTAAAATACCTTAATTTAATGGGAAGTTTCAGGGATAGCCCAATAGGGTCAACCGTTTACACATTTAGTATACGATTAAATTAGTATACGATATATTGTATAAATACACACATATATATTAATAACAATGTAACGTAATATAGCAAATATATCAATGATAATTCGTATACTAATTTAAAAAAACATGTAAACGGTTGACCCTACGGGCCATCCCTGAGACTGCTACAGACATAAAATTTGTATCCAATTAATACAGAATCCAATCGAAATGAAATGTAAAATGTGTTTCGGCAGCATTCAAATACACACGGCTAGAAGCACACAGTTTTTTGTTAACTCAGCTTACTCGATACATCCGCTTACCTGTCTATTTCTTTTTGTGAGCCGACAATCTATATAATCGTTGCAGAAAGCAATTATGAGAGTGGCTTACGGGTTATGCATGTAAATTAATTTTTAATCAAAAAGTTGCTGTATGTTTTGTACATATATGAATTCGATCGCATTAATACATTAAATAAGTAGTTTAGTCATTGATATATTAAAAAGGAAGATAAGTTACTCCCGAACATCACAATCGCTAAACCTAGGCTGGTCTGCCGAGCAAAGTGATGCGACGCACCTAGAAGACTACGTTTCTCTGACTTACTTTTATATTATACTATCTCACTCTCACAAACAAGGCGAACCAAACCATAATTTAATCTTATTTTCAAACAAATTGTTTTAGCCGTACAAGTTACGAATGGGAAGTAATCCCGTGTGTCTTATTTTTTTTCTTTGAGTGATTATAACACTGGTTGAACACACAAGAAGGCATTTTGATGCGTGTTTAATGGTAAAAACCATGGAACACTTGTTTTCTTTGTTTCTCGGTAAGAACAGTCGGAAAGTATAAGCGTATGATATGAGGTCCCGCGCGTGATTGATTGTCACTGTCCACGGACCTAGTTTTGTAGGACCGGGCGCTGTGACTAGGTAACGTATCCTCCCTTTTTTTATATCAATGAGTTTAGTAGCATCATCAGACCCAGCTTATTTGCGGTGTAGGCAGAGTAAAGCGAACGTCTATTAACTTTCCGGCTCACCAAGGTTCACTGTTTTGTCGGTTAGCGAGATGAGTGATCCCAACGCCACATTTTACCGATCTGATAACGATTAGCGATAACCGGGACCGACGGCTTTACGCGCTCACCGAGGCAAGGGAGTGATAACACACCAACCACCAGACTCCAAGCTGCTACTGAAATTTTCTCTTCTCGAAAAAAAGAAAAACCTCGAATAAACCTCAATTACACTTTTGCCCGACTCGGGGAGCGGACCGTTTACCTCATGATCTGAGCGGAATAGGCTAACCCATAAACCACGAGGCAGTACAAATATTTTAATGAAAAAACAGGATACGTTTTAACTTTTAACACTATGTTAGTGTAATAAGTTAAAACATAACCTGTACTGTATGTATACAGTACGTAGCCAAAACCATGTCATATCGTCACGGGCACGACTTGTTAATTGAATAAGATCATATACTTGTAAACTCCATTTAACGCCTCTCTTTTTAGCGCCAACTGCCTAGAACGATAAAATTATTGACTTTCTTTAACTTGTATCCATACACTTTATGAAGCTTCAGATGCGTAATTAATAAATATTACTTTCCAAATTTTCAAAATTAACAAGAATTGCATCTGTATTCGTTCCTTTTTTATTTCTTTATAGTCTATTTGTATTATTTACCTTGACTAACGACATCGTACGTACCGACAACTACTAAATTTGTTCTTTTGTTGTGATTACCTTGCACGTGTTTACCGCGACTGCTACACTGTCGTTAGATCGTTATGCATGGTCAATATACGTCAACAAACATATTCTTAGTTGGTCAAATCAAACTTCAAACTGAGAATGAGGCGAGTAAGTTAAAAACTTTGTGTACTGAAAAAAAAAACGCAATAGAAGATCTCTCCAAATCTTTTTCTTCCTCCGTTGAACGACAACTCTTAATAACGCAATAAAATGCACAGTTCCTTAAGTATCGCTATAAGTGTAATTTTTTTTCATTACTTGCTTAGTTTTAGGGAAAATAACTAAAATTTGGTATTAACGCTTCAGTTAATTTTGAAATAGGATAAAATTTTTATGTTTATAAATAAAATTATGACATTATTTTTTGATCATGTGAATGGATGGAGAAAGTAACGAAATGACCAAGCCACGTGTTTTGGCTAAATTGTAGAGTTTGTGAAGTTAGGGCTTATAAAGTTAGAAGCCTAGCTCTACATGAGATCCGATAACTTTTTGACAGTCCGAGGCAGAGTCTTGTCGTGGCAATATTTATTTATACATGAATATGTCTTTTGTGGGATATGTTTCGTATAAAATTATTAGAGATGGGCCGAATGTGGTTTGAACCGAATTCAAACTTCGGCCGAACATTTGGTGTAAATAAAAAATTCGGCCGAATTTTGGCACGCTTTCCAATCGCTATTATCGGCAAAGTTTTGATAGGTTGGGTTACATTGTTCCAATTTAGGCAGGGATTTCTAATTTTTTTTTAAATATATTTAAAAAAATATAGCCTATGTTACTTGGGAATGATTTTATCTTTCTAACTATGAAAGAAATTTTTGCAATCGGTCCAGGAGTTTTTGAGTTTACTCAATACATATGAAAATACAAATCTTTCCTATTTGTAACATTAGTGTAGATTTCAGTCAAAATAGTGCAAATAGGTACTTTTTTCTACTGCCGAATGCTCGTCATTACAACCGAATTTCGGCCGAATGTCGAAGTTCGGCCCAAGTTGCCGAAATTCGGTTAAACCGAATGTAAAACGAATTTCTGTTTCACGAGAGTTTTCACGAGACCCACCTGCTTGTTTGCTATCTTGTGATATATAAAAAACCTAAGTTGTAGTCATGATGTTCCTGACACTTGTTTTTCCCGCCTTTTCGAGATGCCTAATAGTAACGCAGTTGATAACTTCTCGATTCATCTATACTATCTATACTAATTATTATAAATGCAAAAGTAACTCTGTTTATATGTGACGTTATCACGGCCAAACCGCTGGGCCAATCGTGATGAAATTTCATATGGCGATACTTTTTTTTATTAAAAAAATGATGACGATCGGTATGAACTACTACACTTTTTTCAAATACTTTTATAACTTATTTTGTCCATATTTCCATACTAATATTATAAATGCGAACGTCTGTTTGTCTATTACTCTTTCAAGGCTAAACATTTTGATGAAAATTTGCATGGAGATATTAGAAGATCGGGAATCATTCATAGGTCAAATTTAAAAAAATAACTGGAGGTTATACAGTGTGTAAAGAAAACCCTGACAGATAAAGGTGTTATTTGGTACCGTAATACGGTTACATATGTGTAATTATTTTATGGAGATTAAGTAATTAGTTTTCCCAATAAAAAAGTAATCTTAAATGGTATTTTCATACATTAAGTACGACAACACCTACAAATAAGTAAATTCTACTATCAAAGAATGCCGCGCAAGTCGTATGCTACCGAAGGTCACGCGCTGTGTTTAAAATTCCTCTATAAAAAGTCGAAAAACGAAGACCACGCCTTCGCGCGGTGTTTGTGCGAAAGCCGCCAAAACGAAACAATGAAACTAGCAGCGACAAAGTGTTTTCATTTTTAAAATATTTGCTTAACGCTAGGGAAATATAAGTTAAAATACGAATATTTAAAAAACGATATCTTTTTTATTTCCAAAAATAAAGTCATTTTAATATTTTTCTCAGCCTTTAACCAAACTATATGCCTCTTTCGGATCGGACAGGGTTTTCTTTACACACTGTATAGAAAGGATGAAAGATTGTATGAAAAACTATATCGATGACATGTTAATCTACTCGCAGGCGAAATATGTATATAAATATAGTTTTGTCCAGGTGTTCATAAACAACAGCCGACGCCCACATCTACATGTTCTACTTGTAAACTGACTTGTACATGATAATATTGTCTACAGCCCAGCTGCGATGTAATTCGCGGCATCACATATTAACGACCATTATCCCATTGCGTTCTATCGCATCTGTATTGTAATTTAACTTGCATTGCATTTTAATTTAACATCCAAACAGGCGATCGAGTATCGTTCAGTATTTTTCATTAATAAAAAAAGAATCATTAAAAAAGTTGTATCTTCACGCTTGTAACCTTGAAGCGGTAGGCAGAGGTACAACCAGTGGATCTACGATTAGCTGAAGATACTTAGTCCCACAATGCGATAGGTGGCAAGCCTATCGCCAACCGGGCACTGTATCAATCCTCGGCGACGTTGTTTTTATCAGAAAACTGAAAAAACTTGAATTGCCCGATCCAGAAATTGAATGCGGGACCTCATATGGTCAATACCGACGCCGGACCACTAGACCACACAGGGAATTTCTCTTAAGAAATTTTCATGTTTCCTTTTTTTATCATAAAGGTAGGAACTGATCGAGGTTACAAGGTGTAATGTAACATGTTACACAGCGAGCATTCGTGCAGTCAGCAAGTCGTGTTACGGGGAAACCAGCGAGCAATGAGCCGCTCGTTGCTCGCTTTGAGTGCTCCATCCGGTTGTCGGTTTTTAGATAGCAAAATGGCAAACAAGGAGACGGTTCTCCTGATGGAAAGAGACGCTTACCCTCCAAACGGAACACGACAGTGAAACGTGCTGACGATATTGCGACAGGAATAGGTAAAGCGGTGGTACCAATTCAAATCTCTACCACCTAGTAGCTACGACGATAGTGACTAGTACCTACAGTCAATTGCTCGGGTCTTGTGAGTTGCCTCCCATTTAGCAAATGACCGATACGGAAAAATAGTAAGTGCTAAAATTTCTCATCAGACAAATACTTGTACTTATCGGATATCGAACCAGGAACCCACTGGTAGCGTAATTAGGGAGCTTAGTCAAGTGTGAGTCGGAGTCAAATACCGAGGATTTTGTACTAACTAGGTAACCTTAGCTTCATATAAATTTCATAATTCTAGGTCAATGCGAAGTACCCTATATAGTAAAGAATGCCGCGCAAGTCGTATACTACCGAAGGTCACGCGCTGTGTTTAAAATTCCTCAATAAAAAGTCGAAAAACGAAGACCACGCCTTCGCGCGGTGTTTGTGCGAAAGCCGCCAAAACGAAACAATGAAACTAGCAGCGACAAAGTGTTCTCATTTTTAAAATATTTGCTTAAGGCTAGGGAAATATAAGTTAAAATACGAATATTTAAAAAACGATATCTTTTTTATTTCCAGAAATAAAGTCATTTTATTATTTTTCTCAGCCTTTAACCAAACTATATGCCTCTTTCGGATCGGACAGGGTTTTCTTTACACACTGTATAGAAAGGATTAAAGATTGTATGAAAAACTATATCGATGACATGTTAATCTACTCGCAGGCGAAATATGTATATAATTATAGTTTTGTCCAGGTGTTCATAAACAACAGCCGACGCCCACATATACATGTTCTACTTGTAAACTGACTTCTACATGATAATATTGTCTACAACCCAGCTGCGATGTAATTCGCGGCATCACATATTAACGACAATTATCCCATTGCGTTCTATCGCATCTGTATTGTAATTTAACTTGCATTGCATTTTAATTTAACATCCAAACAGGCGATCGAGTATCGTTCAGTATTTTTCTTTAATAAAAAAAGAATCATTAAAAAAGTTGTATCTTCACGCCTGTAACCTTGAAGCTGTAGGCAGAGGTACAACCAGTGGATCTACGATTAGCTGAAGATACTTAGTCCCACAATAGGTGGCAAGCCTATCGCCAACCGGGCACTGTTTCAATCTTCGGCGACGTTGTTTTTATCAGAAAACTGAAAAAACTTGAATTGCCCGATCCGGAAATTGAATGCGGGACTTCAGATGGTCAATACCGACGCCGGACCACTAGACCACACAGGGAATTTCTCTTAAGAAATTTTCATGTTTCCTTTTTTTATCATAAAGGTAGGAACTGACCGAATTACAAGGTGTAATGTAACATGTTACACAGCGAGCATTCGTGCAGTCAGCAAGTCGTGTTACGGGGAAACCAGCGAGCAATGAGCCGCTCGTTGCTTGCTTTGAGTGCTCCACCCGGTTGTCGGTTTTTAGATAGCAAAATGGCAAACAAGGAGACGGTTCTCCTGATGGAAAGAGACGCTTACCCTCCAAACGGAACACGACAGTGAAACGTGCTGACGATATTGCGACAGGAATAGGTAAAGCGGTGGTACCAATTCAGATCTCTACCACCTAGTAGCCACGACGATAGTGACTAGTACAGTCAATTGCTCGGGTATTGTGAGTTGCCTCCCATTTAGCAAATGACCGATACGGAAAAACAGTAAGTGCTAAAATTTCTCATCAGACAAATACTTGTACTTATCGGATATCGAACTAGGAACCCACTGGTAGCGTAATTAGGGGGCTTAGTCAAGTGTGAGTCGGACTTGAATACCGAGGATTCTGTACTAACTAGGTAACCTTAGCTTCATAAAAATTTCATAATTCTAGGTCAATGGAAAGTACCCTATATAGCTTTTTATTTCCTTACCTGGCCTTATTATTGCCTGGCAGAGTGGCAGATGCCCTATTCTTCAAGGGGTCCCTAACACGGAGGAAAGGAAGTTTTCTAAAAAGAAGTTTAAAAAACTTTATTAAAACATCCCAAGATTACATAAAAGCAATTTAAAGAAATCGAACTCCGAGATCTGGATTATTATCTCGGCGAGACGTTCCGGAAATTTTAAAAGCAATTTTATGGAGCAATAGTTAAGTGGCAGGTGTTTTGTGGTTGTCATTGTTTGGTTTTGTTCACCATACCGCTGGGTTTAGAATGGGACAAAAGATGTGGGTAAAAATGTGGGAATTTGGTAGGTAAATAAATAAAATATGTTTGTAATTATTGTGATTGGGGTAAACGTATCATATATATCAAAATGAAACTATGATATTTACGATTGTATTATGTTACCAAATCCTTTTATATATGTATGATTGTATCATGTTGGTCTGGGCTTCTTTGAAGAATAGGTCAAATGCCGATCTGCCAGGCAGGTCGTAAAAGGCAATCGATTGGTTATACGTGTCACTATCATCGTGGATTCTAGGTGGTATAGTTCCGCTACGTCTCGCCCGGGTTTTTGGTACCATCGCCTTACCTATTCCTGCTGCAATAGCTTCAATGCTTGTCATTGTCGTGTTCCACATGCAGACATACTGACGTCATTACTAAAATAATCGGAAAAGGTTCCTAGGACCTCAAAACGTGGAGATCTGATGAAAACTTGATTTTCGAAAATTGGTGCAAAATCAGTAACTTCCTTATCTACATACGTAGCGGGAAGTTAAAAGACAATGCCTTTAGCGATTACTGCCTAATCTTCTCTTAGTCTTACATACTGTACATAAATGCAGCTCATTAATGCATAGCTGTTTATATAACGGGCTGTAGTGAAATTGTTGGTCAGATACTTTTCCGCGTCTCTACAACTCCCATTCAGCAAATGACCGATACGGAAAAACAGTAAGTGCTGAAATTTCTCATCAGACAAATACTTGTATTTATCGGATATCGAACCAGGAACCCACTGGTAGCGTAATTAGGGAGCTTAGTCAAGTGTGAATCGGGGTCGAATACCGAGGATTCTGTACTAACTAGGTAACCTTAGCTTCATATAAATTTCATAATTCTAGGTCAATGGGAAGTACCCTATATAGCTTTTTATTTTCCTGTGAGACCGCAAAATATGGGACATAAACGCTAATATCTTTTGGTCGCGTTATTTTTGAGATGTAACTAAAAAGTTACGGGTTTCGGATTTTTTCTTTACATGTGATGAAGGATAACGCTTCTTGCCAAAGGAGAGGGGGATTTTTGGGCCGATATGTAAAGGGTTGAAGTGTGGTTCAAAAAAATTATAATATTTTTCTATATCAGAGTTCAAAATATGAGCTTAATCCGCTTTCAGAGAAAAAAGAAATCAAGAAAATAAGTTTGTGGCACTATAATTATTGTATAATCGATAAAATTATAATCGATTTGTGTAAATAATTTTAATCGAAATTAAAGCACGTAAGTATATGTAAAAGTGTATTCTTGATTAATATTTAGTTTAATCAACAGTAAGTACCATATTAATTTTACAAACCATTTATAATATAAAAAGAAAAATATAATCGATACAATTTAAATAATCGATTGATTGCAATACATCGAATTTAATACGACCTAATGTATGTGGATTTAATACAGCCAAAACGACAATGACAACTGACATGACTGACGGCTCGCAAGAGTCGCAAGTCGCGGACATCACTCTTCGATATTTTACGTACCTACAGGGAGGCATCCTTTAATTTGTGGTTTCCAAAAATCTGTGTTTTAGTATTATGTCAATTTATAAACGTGAAACATAGTTGCCTGTATTACAAGTATCTTTTGTCTATATAATAGTAAAAGATTATAGTAAGTTAAACTATACCGTAGCACCGTAACCATACTAATTCTAGTGAATGTCTTATATCTCTGCTCTCAGATTGCAAAAATCTGTAAAACTTTCAGTATTTATATAATGTTAAACTACCTATTAATTAACATAATTTTCGTTCTATTACAAGAGGGCCCAAGATTGTATGGAACGGTATCAGTCTCCTTTCATAGTTTTAAATCAATGCGATCGTTGTTTCAAAATATTTTTGAAACAACAATCGCGGTAGTTTTACATTGGTAGGGAAATTGTTTTCTTTGTCGTCTGGACGATGACGAATTTAAATATCGCTTCGCTACGAAGTGGTGTTATTTTTTCTACGCCTTAAAGCTCACAATGGGGTCAATTAACGGCGAGTTTGAAAATAAATCATAAATCTATTTTTTCTTTAATTTTTTGATTTATAATATAAGATAGCAAACAAGCAGATGGGTCTCCTGATGGAAAGAGTCAACCGTCGCCTATAGACAAAGATGTTAATGGTGTGTTGCTATCTTGCGGCGAGGTCTAATGCCACATGCATAAGTTTACCGGCTACCTTACCCTCCAAACCGGAACACGCAGTGACAAGCATTGACGCTATCGCTATGTGATAAGGGGTAACATAGGTTACTTTTATTTTCGAAATTTTTCCACACGGACGAACTTGCGGGCTCAGCTAGTATTAATTTATTAATTATAATAAATTAATCTTAAACTGTCTATCTACCTACCCTCCTACTCAAACCTGTCCACCCGTCTACCCACTTAACCACCTACCGAATTCCACCCAACAACACCCCCACCCACTTAAGTCATGTCGTCTTTGTCTCTTTCTAAAAGTAAAGGTCGGACATTGTTTTTCGTGTAGTTTCCATCCGTCAAACGCACAACTTGTCGAGGTCATCGCACACCAAGAGCAGAGAAACTGCTCTTTTTCTGTGAACACTGAAATTTTAACTCTATATCTTTTGGCATACAGCTCAAAATTTAATGTACTATACATAGGACAATAGGTATAGTACGCTCAATAGTATAGTGCCGCGTAGAGTTATTATTTCAGTGTTCTCAGATTGCTCTTTGAATAGGTTGACTCTAGCGACGGGAATTATAGCTATGTTTATTTCACTATCACATCGTGAAGTTATTTGTTTTTTGTCACTGTTATATCACGAGCGATAAATCACGACCGTTATATTTTATGAGTGACGATTATTGTCATAGTGGGTGCATTTTATTCCGTATGTTATATCGCTGCGCAGTGATTACTATTTATAGGTGAACACATTCTTTCTTCTAGCTGGTGGTACAGTGTTGCTTAAATGTGGTTGCTATTTCTCTATCGCATGATGTATTTTTGCGAATTATAAGTAGTAGCTTCGCCAGCGTGAAATTAAATCACGCTCGTCTTATATATAACGGACGGTTTCGATGCATGTAACTGGTGTGACATGTGAATTATTTTATAACGAGTGATATAACCAATGATGCGTGAAATGTGCCATGCCTAGTTGACCCCGTAGTTTTCTTACTTTAATCGCACGATTAGCAGTCAACACACACCAAAAACAGAGCAAAACAGAGCAGAGTTGGAAACACTAAAATCTTAAACTTCGACGCTCACTTGGTGGCAAGCGATCACCACCGCCCATGGGCAGCCATAGCACCATAAGTCTTGCAGCTGCGTTGTTGACATTTTAAGGAGTATGCTTTTTTCTTCAAGTTACCCAAACAATATCCGTTCAGAAACACCCAACCGGTAATTGATTCCACAGAGGAGTAGTGCGTGGAAAAAAGTACCTAGAGAATGGCACGCTTGTGGATTTCCAGACATCGAGGTGATGAGGATGGAACTTTGAATGTTGCTGCGACGTCCGATGATGAAATTCAATGGCAGATCAGAGAATCAATCCAAACAGTTCGTCGGAACGGGTTACTATGAAACCTGAGTTTTGGGGCGAGAAAAGCTCTCAGCAAGAGTTTAAACTTATGTTTCGGTTTAAGTTTCTGTTACTAACGACTGCGCTGTCTGTCTCCTGTGAGACCGGATCTCGGCCTTAAGCAGCATTCAAACTGTGAAGGGCAGAGTAGTGGTAACACGCTACAGTTTAGGCACAGGGTGATAAAGTTGTCTTTGTCATCGAAACCGACGACGAATGTGCTGTGGCGTGTATATATTTGTGTTATTATCGGGATTATCGAGTAAAGACAGCACATGGTGCACCCTTTATGCTCATTTGCGCTTATATAAGTATCTTTTATTAGGGCGGCTATCTACTATTTTGCTGTCCAATGATGAAAAAAGAAACTTGTGAAACTTAAGTTTGACCGCCCCGTTAATCGAGTGGTTAGCGACCGTGACTACGCAATCAACGGGGCTCGGGTTCGATCCCCGACGGAGACAAGCATTTGTGTGATGAGCATAAATGTTTGTATTTCCGGGTTTGGGTGTTTATTATGTATGTAAAAGTATTTATATATGTATTTCTATGTATTAGTATCGTTGACTAGCACCCATAACACAAGCAAATAATTTGCTTACTTTGGGGTTAGATCAATAAGTGTAATTTGTTCCGTGAATATTTATTTATTATTATTAAGTTTGGCAGATTAGGACTGAGGTATGCACGGGAAAAAGGGCATCCTGAATTGTCAATGAAATGTAAGCGTTTCGTATTAGTCCGAACGCCGCACTAAGCCGAGGTCCGTAGGCGTATCATCTAACGTTTACAATTCGCCAGCGATCAGCGATGACCCTTAAACGTAATGAAAAAACTCATCAAAAACGTCGCCAATTGCAATGTCACAGCATCAAAACTAATCAAGCGGCAACGACTACCACTAATGTACAAGGCTGTTATGTGTCTTGCAATAATTAAACGATCGCGATAATTTCGCATTGCGAGTTACGTGATCACCCCGCCGGTCTCACGAGTAACAGGAGTCAGCCCTTAGCGCGGGCGTTGTAAAACCCAAATATTAGTTTAAACTCTGGTTGAGCACTCTGCTCGCCCAAAATTTCAGGTGACACAGTAGCGAACTATAAGTCATTTCGAAAAAAAAAAACTTTTCGTTCGTTTAATTTTTGTTAAAAAGATATTATTAATATCCGTCCTTTGCGAGGTAAGCAAAGAACTTTGTAACGAATATCTACCGATGCTGGTTCATCACGATTTATTAGTTTGCTGGCAGTCAAAAGAGGTTGTGATCCTCGACGTCTCATGTTGCTAAACGCTTGTAATGTAAAACAAATCTTATGTAATGATTGCAATTCCATTCATTGCTTTAATTGTGCAGACATCAAATCGCACGGAAACAAATAGGTCGTCTGACAAATGCAATATAGGAACACATGGAAAGTGGGGCGATCGAGGAATAGCGCAAAAAATAGGTTAATACATTGAGCGACTCATTCACATCCTTTCTGCAGAGGATTATTGTTGAAACATACAACTTTATAGTTTTTTATAACTTGTTCTTGTTGTAAAATATATTTTTATTTTGATACAAGATTAATGAAAAAATACTTTTTTCACTGCACACCCGTATCCCCGAAGAGGTAGGCAGAGGTACAACCAGTGCACCCATAATTAGTCGAAAATAGTCCCAAAATGTGATAGGTGGTAAGCCTATCGCATATCAGGCATTTCTCTAATCTTGTTTTTATAAGAAAACTAAAAAAAAAAAACACAATTTTGATTTGCCCCACCCTGTATATGAACACGGGACCTTATGTGGTCAACACCAACACCGGACCACTAGACCACAGACCTAGACCACTAGACCACAGAGGCGATAAAATTCATAGAAAAAGGGGTTAAAGTTCGAGACGGGTCGCTACCGAGCGAACGTTAGTGCAGCCGTTTTTAATTATTTAGTTTATAATATCTCACGAAAGTTTTAATCTATATTAATTATATATTAACGAATTTAATATAATAAATGCGAAAATTTGGATGTTTGGATGGATGTTTGTTACTCAATCACGCAAAAACTACAGAACGGATTAGAATGAAATTTGGCACACAGGTAGATGATAACCTCAAATAGTGCATAGGCTATTTTTTATCCCGGAAAAATAAGGCGATCTCGCGGGATTCGCCAAAAACTTTTGTAATGTAGCGGGCTGCACGCTGCAGATAGTAATCAATACTTTTAAGGGATTAGATGTTTAGTTTGAGGCCGCGTTCCGATCCGATCCGGTAATACTTTAAAAAGGCGACTCGTCATAAGTACCTATGAACATTTTTTATTTTGATTTATTTTGTAAAAATATAGCTCGTTTTTAAAAAAAAATCTCATTTGAAACTCGGAGTCTAGTGGTGATTAACACCCTCATACCTGTGATGACAGCGTAAATCTGATCATCCCAGTTAGATAGGATCATCCCAGTTAGATAAATATAATTATGGTATATTCTACACTTTTTATCGTCGGCACTTGGTGAAACTCCATTTTAACACAATATTTGCTAGCATATAACACTTGTACTATTTCACAATAAGATAATTATATTTAATTTCCGAGCGGTTTCGCTTACACAAGCATCCTCAGGGTATTTACAATAATTATTAACCAACAACGAAATCTAAATGTCACAAATAACAAATTTGAGGGTAGGATGTATATTTGCCTTCAAATTTGTTATTTGTGATATTTAGATTTTGTTGTTAGTTAATAATTATTGTAAATACCCTGAGGATGCTTGTGTAAGCGAAACCGCTCGGAAATTAAATATAATTATCTTATTGTGAAACAGTACAAGTGTTATATGCTAGCAAATATTGTGTTATAATTAAGGTCCCTAAAATCAGGGCGTTGGAGATTTCCATTATTTTAATTGACACGCGATCACTTGTATTTTTTTTAATAATTTCATAAGATGCAAACATAATGATATAAACGCATTAAACGTCGCCTATAGATGCTAAAGATGTTAATGGTACGTTGCTAACCGTCGCGGATGGTATGATTATTTTACCCGCCAGTTTAGACTTCAATGTAGAACACTATAGCATTGACAAGCACTGTCGCTATAGCAGCAAGAATACGTAATGTAAGTAAGACGGTGGTAGTAGACAGGGGCGAAATAATGCAGAACTTTATCGACTAGTAGCCAAGGGCGGATATAGGGTGGGTCATGGGGGTCATGACCCCCCCTAGGCAGAGGCCTAGGTATGGATTTATCACTGCAAACTAGAGCCTATATTGACTAAACTTCAAATATGACCCTCCCTGACCCGAATGCTGAATCCACCCTTCCTAGTAGCCATGATGATACTAACTGGTGCAGCCAATTTTTCGCCACTTACGAACTGCCTAGAACAGCACATTATCTGTATATATCATACAGCGTTACTTTTAAAAGGTCCAACCAAATTTTAAAATTAGGAAATAAATATTGAATTGAAAGTGCGTTTCAATTATTATTGTAAAATTGTAACAAGGTAATATAAAAATATTTGTTTAAAATATCCTACTAAATTCATGAATTGGATGCACCGAGTCTTGTGAATGTACTCTCTACAGTGTGTCATTTTACATTTACCTATGATTACGATAGTAACTACTTATCTATACATATAATAAAATCGTAGGAAAGTCAAAACTGTACATTGAATTTTTTTTAAACAGAATATTTGGGGCGTGATCTACAATCGATACCGAAGCCAAAAATATAGTTTTTAGAATTTTTGTCTGTTTGTCTGTTTGTCTGTATGTATGTCCGGGGTAAACTCAAAAAGTACTGCATAGATTTACTTCAAATTTTGCACGAATATTATTAATAGGTCGGGTCAACATATAGGCTACATATTATCACGCTATCACCTACAGGGGAGGAGCAGTGCGGAGTAAACGAAGTCCGCGCGGTCGAAGTCGCAGGCAACAGCTAGTTATGTAATATGTCGCTTTAAGAACATTTTTCCTGATCACTTTTAATTTGGTTGGAGGCACTAAAATATTTTAGTTCCAATATTGCGTAATTGAAATAATGTATATCCATGCGTTTTGTTTTTTGTGTCAAATAAAAGTGTATACATATACACGAACGTAACTGATTCTGAACAGCCTTTCAAAATTCGACCAGACTTTGAAAAGTAACCCTTTATAATAAAACACGTGGTATTTTATTATATGTATATATTAGTTTCCCCGTGTTGGTTCCGGCCTCTTTTGAAGAATAGACCAACTGCCGTTCTGCCAGGCAGGTCGTAAAAGGCGACTGATTGGCTATGCGAGTCACTACCATCGTGACTACTAGGTGCTAGAGTTCTGCATTGTCTCGCCCGGGTCAGGTATATATAATAGCGCAATAACGTCAGTGCTTGTCACTGTCGTGTTCCGGTTTTGAGGGTAAGGTAGCCGGTAAACTTATGCATGTGGCATTAGACCTCGCCACAAGCTAGTAACGCACCATTAACGTCTTTGGTGTCTATAGGCGATGGTTGACTTTTACCATCAGGAGACCCATCTGCTTGTTTGCTATCTTATTATATAAAAAAATAGCTAAAGCGACGATACCAAGCCCGGTCGAGACGATGCATAATAATCTACTAAAATTGGTTTCCTCTGCCTATACGCAAAGAAGCTGGTGCGATGATATATATTTTCTATTTTTTAAGCAAAACTAGAGACCATTTCGTTTACATTAAATGAAACGTTTATTTTGGAATAATTTTTGCGCAACTCTCGTTTGTCAAGTCGAATATCACGTGCCATAACGCGTGGATACATTGTGATAAATTAATCGTCCTGTACACCCGTCGTTATGCCCCCGGCATAGCTACACGTGCGGTGAAAACGACAATGTACACTAGCGGCACACATAATCCTTATGCGATTGAAATAAAGCCTATTTTCGCGTACACACCGTCATGTCACAGCGACAGAACAGAAGTGACAGCTGTCAGTCACAAGAGATCCGACGTCTACGGTCCCACTTTTTCGCTCGATCGCTCGTTTGTTTTCCGAGGGGTGGTCTTAATAGAAAATAGATTTAATGGAGACATTCTTGTAAATTTTTGACTGCCAACATAAATAAAAATATCTTAGCAAAGGTATGGGTGAAAAATTTAACGTATTTAAGAAAGAGTATGTTAACTAGATTAGACAACGATATTAGACAAGTCGCAGGAACAACGTGGGGTAGAGTGGCCATAGAAAGGCCAGAATGGAAAAGATTGGAGGAGGCCTTTGCCACCTGGCAAATGGACACACAAAAATTGTATAAAATAACTTATGACTATGCAAGTCACTACCATCGTGGCTACTAGGTGGTAGAGTTCTGCATTGTGTCGCCCGGGTCTGGTACCACCGCCTTACCTATTCCTGCCGCAATAGCGTCAGTGCTTGTCACTGTCGTGTTCCGGTTTGGAGTGTAAGGTAGCCGGTAAACTTATGCATGTGGCATTAGACCTCGCCACAAGATAGCAACGCACCATTAACATCTTTGGTGTCTATAGGCGATGGTTGACTCTTTCCATCAGGAGACCCATCTGCTTGTTTGCTATCTTATGATATAAAAAAAAATATACTAAAGAAATATCGTCATGTCCGAAGAAAGGCTATATTATATTATGTTAACTAGATAATGTTCACAGAGATAAGATAGATAGATTTATGTTACTATTAGCTGCAGCATGCAGCCCGCTGCATTAACCTAATTTTTCCGGGATAAAAAGTAGGCTATGTGCTATTTCAGGTTATTATCTACCTGTGTACCAAATTTCATTCAAATCCGTTCAGTAGTTTTTGCGTGATTGAGTAACAAACATCCATCCGAACATCCAAACTTTGTATTTATAATATTAATATAGATAATATATAGATATAGATATCACACGACTAGCTGTTACCCGCGACTTCGTCCGTGTAGACTTCGTTTATTCCGCTGTTACTGGTCGTAGCGTGATTGTATAAACTGTAGAGCCTATAGCCTTCCTCGATAATTGAGCTATGTACACTTTTCGATAGAAATTAGCGCGTTCAAACAAACAAACAAGTAAACAAAAAACTATTCAGCCTTATTATATTAGTATAGATATTAGGTTACTACAGTCCTTCGTAATATAAACTTTTACTGTCAAAAATTCCATACTCCATCGATCACGCCATTATTTTATAAAGGGGTACTGAGTTTTCCCTTCACGTATTAATCTATACATATAATAAAATCGTAGGAAAGTCAAAACTGTACATTGAATATTTTCTTAAAAGAATACTTAGGGTGTGATCTACAATCGATATCGAAGCCAAAAATATAGTTTTTAGAATTTTTGCCCGTTTGTCTGTTTATCTGTTTGTCTGTATGTATGTCCAGGGTAAACTCAAAAAGTACTGAATGGATTTACTTCAAATTTTGCATGAATATTACTAACAGGTCGGATCAATATATAGGCTACATATTATCACGCTATCACCTACGGGGAAGAAACTGTGCGGAGTAAACGAAGTCCACGCGGACGAAGTCGTTGGCAACAGCTAGTAGTTAATATATATATTATATAGATGACGTTATTGCGTTGACTAATTGTGGAAATACTAGTTGCATTCTAAAATCACTAATTGCACTCCTGCCTTTCTTTTCAGAGTTATACATGTGACGATATTTGCTTAATTTTGTTTTCAGAACATTTCACCTAAGTAGAAAATGTTCAAGGCTTATGTAACAATCTTTAAATAGCGAATATTAAAATAAACCCAATAAGCCTAATCTGATTTTACGAAGCCAAAAGATTACGTGAACATAAAATTAATATTGCCACAAAGTAAAAGAAAATATGAAATTCATAATGCTGTAACTGGTTTAAATAAATACAAAATGGCGGCCTGTATCACGAACGAGACGGATAAGCAACAAGCATTATCCCCGTGTTGGTTCGGGCTCCTTTGAAGAATTATAGACCATCTGCCGATCTACCAGGCAATTCGTAAAAGGCCAACGATTGGCTATACAATTCACTATCATTGTAGCTACTAGAGTTCTGCAATAGGCCCCAGTTACACTTTGATTAGTGCGTGTGCGAGTGTTTAATCCAGATGCTTAGTATTAAGCAAAAAATACGAGTAGACAGCCGTTGATTGGTGTGAGTGTATAGTAATCAGCGTAAGCCCCGTTTTTACTTTGTGTAGTACGAGTGCGATTGTTTAATGCAAGTGCTTAGTATTAAACAAAAAATACGTGTTGGTCCCGGCCTCCCTTGTAGAATAGGCCAACTGCCGTTCTGCCAGGCAGGTCGTAAAAGGCGACCGATTGGCTATCGAGTCACTACCATCGTGGCTACTAGGTGGTAGAGTTCTGCATTGTCTCGCCCGGGTCTGGTACCACCGCCTTACCTATTCCTGCCGCAATAGCGTCAGTGCTTGTCGCTGTCGTGTTCCGGTTTGGAGGGTAAGGTAGCCGGTAAACTTATGCATGTGTCATTAGACCTCGCCACAAGTTAGCAACGCACCATTAACATCTTTGTTGTTTATAGGCGACGGTTGACTCTTTCCATCAGGAGACCCATCTTTTTGTTTGCTATCTTATGACATAAAAAAAAAACAGCCGTTGTTCCCTGCGAGCGATTAGTAATCTGCGTCTATTCATTTTTACGACGCTGAATACTGATCACTCACACTGATCAACGGCCGTCTTTACGTATTTTTTGCTTAACACTAAGCACCTGCATTAAACACTCGCACTTCCATTCATTAAAGTGAAAACGGGGCTGTAGTAAAAATTAATAGACGCTGATTACTAATCATTCGCACTAATAATTTACTGGACACACGTGTTTTTTGCTTAATACTAAGCACTCACAGTTAGATATTTTGATATATGTTAGATTTCTCCCATTTTTTAAAAAGTCTAGCATTAAAGGAGGGTTTTATTAATTATCGTTCGAGATAAGACGCGACCTGATGAATCATTCACCCTGATGAATGATGTATAAGGTTCTCATATAGGTCCGACACCAGTTGGAACCTACACCAATTAAACCTGAGTATAGCCGTTTTTAACCATTTAGCAATTAATTTAATTATTTGATTATTGTCTGTCGTTTTTAGTTATTTAATAAATGTCTTACGAAAGTTATAATTTTAGTTGATCTATTTTTAAAACAGGGGTCTGGATTAATTTGGGGAAAAATTATCAGTCTTAAAATGTTCAGCAGCGAAAGGTACCGAAATGAAAAGACCAGGCTATCGCTGTGTGACTGTCTGATACATGTGTATATTATGATATGTGACAAATGAATGTATGGTGTGTAATGTTTATATATATAAACATATATATATATATATATATATATATATATATATATATATATATATATATATATATATATATATATATATATATATATATATATATATATATATATATATATATATATATATATATATATATATATATATATATATATATATATTACACACAATACACAATTTAAAAATATTAGGTTTCTGCATACCCCCGCAAATTTAACACCTTTATATAGTATACAGTGTCACTTTTAAAGGTCCGGTCAAATTAATTTTCAGAGTTCAAAATCGGTAATACATTCGACTTTTGTAATAAAAGAAATTCAATATTCAAAATTTTATTTTTATCTGACACAACAAATAAATGCATGGATATAATTTAAATTACTCAAAATTGGAACTATAATATTTTCGTGCCTTCAAACAAATTAAAAGTGATCGGGAAAAATGTTCGTAGAGCGGCAGTTACATTCTAGTTACTATAGTAATTACAGATAAATGTAAAATGACACGATGCCAGCTTTACAGAGTTCATTCACAAGACTCAGAGCATCTAGGAGGATTTAGTGACATATTTTTAAACAAATATTTTTATATTACTATATATATATATATATATATATATATATATATATATATATATATATATATATATATATATATAAATCAATTACTGTTCGTTAATCTCGCTAAAACTCGAGAACGGCTGAACCGATTTAGCTAATTTTGGTTTTGAATTAATCATTGAAGTCCAGGGAAGGTTTAAAAGGTGAAAAAATATAGAAAAAATAAGAGTAGTTAAAAAGGCAGAGCAACGTTTGCCGGGTCAGCTAGTTACCTTATAATAATTATCGGGTCCAACGATTTTAATGAAATTTAGTGTGCAGGGGGTTTAGGGGGCGATAAATTTAGTTGGGTTTCATTTTTAGAAAATATAGAAATTGTCGTGGTTTTCATTTTTAGAAAATGTGAAAAATAAAAAACACCGACTAAAGCTCGTTCATCCAGGTGCTCTATACTTTAACTGTGCTAAATTTCAATACTTCTTTACTCGCGTAAAAGTTGTAAAAAGGGGTATAAAATTTTTGCTTCCCGTATTAGTTTACAGATACAATTACTGTTAAAATGCAAAAGAAATAAAACAAACTAATACGCGTACAGTCCGGAAGTTATCAACGATCAGATAGATCGTACCGTTGTAGTTCATTGTTCCTTTGTAGAGAGCGTTATAATTCTTGAAACTCCTTAAATACAATCTGTACTCTTATTATTGGCATACTAGCTGTTGCCCGCGTCTTCGTCCGCGCGGACTTCGTTTACTCCGCACAGCTCCTCCCCCGTAGGTGATAGCGTGATGATATGTAAGCTATATGTTGACCCTACCTGTTATTAATATTTATGCAAAATTTGAAGTAAATCCATGCAGTACTTTTTGAGTTTAGCCCAGACATACATACAGACAAAAAACAAAGTTCTAAAAACTATATTTTTGGCTTCGATATCGATTGTAGATCACGCCCCAAGTATTCTTTTAAAAAAATATTCAATGTACAATTTTGACTATCCTACGATTTTATTGTATGTATAGATAGATATGTATGTTAAAAATGACAATCTACAGTAACATTTTTTTTTGCAGCAGTATGGAAATGCCACATGCACTACCGGCTATTTTACCCTTCAAACCCGAACATAACAATGACAAGCATTGATACTATTGCGGTAGAAAGAGGTATACGGTGGTACCAAATACCCGGGAGAGACGTTGCGGAACTCTACTACGTAATAGCACATAATGCTTAGATACTAACAGAAGACAATGTTACATACAAGTAATATTCGAGCATAGCACACATAGATACCTTTCACGGACGCGATATCTCCGACTGGTGCGGTATAAACTGTACCGAACCATTCCGAGATATCGCGTCCGTGAGAGGTGTCTATGTGTGGGTTGCTCGAATATCACATGTAAGTTGATTGGCTACTGTTAGTCTCCAGTATACTGTGGTAGTCACGTTTGTGGTGACCCGTATAGCCAATCGGTTGCCTTTTCCGACTTGTCTGGCAGAACGGCAGTTGGTCTATTCTTCAAAGGAGCTCTTTGCCATTGTTTCTTTCATTATTCTCATCTAGGCTCCATTTCAAAGGATAAATTTACCACCTTACTGCTAGGTATCTCGAAAAGGCCAGAGAAGTTAAACCGTGAGTAATAACTAGGTGGCAAAGTTCTGCAACGTCTCGACTAGGTTTTGGTACCACCGCATTATCCATTCCTGCCATAGTAGCATCAGTGTTATTGCTCTTACTGTCTCGTTTCGGTTTGGAGTGTATGGTAGCCTTCAAACTTATGCATTTTGTATATTCTATACTCTTTGTCATCGCCACTTGGTAAAACTCCATTTTAATTCAATGTTTTATATAAAAACACCTGTACTGTTTCACAATAAGTTATTGTTATATATATTATCCAACCGGTTTTGCTTCTAGATAAGCATCATCAGGGCAATCACAGCTTAAAACTTTTGTGTTATCATTCTGCTACACGGATAGCAACGCATCATTTATATCTATTATCATTTATATACATACTAGCTGTTGCCAGCGACTTCGTCCGCGCGGACTTCGTTCACTCCGCACAGCACCTCCCCCGTAGGTGATAGCGTGATAATATGTAGCCTATATGTTGACCCGACCTGTTAGTAATATTCATGCAAAATTTGAAGTAAATCCATGCAGTACTTTTTGAGTTTACCCCGGAAATACATACAGACAAACAGATAAACAAACAGACAAACAGACAAACAAACACACAAACAGACAAACAGACAAACAGACAAACAGATAAAAATCCAAAAAATTATATTTTTGGCTTCGATATCGATTGTAGATCACGCCCCAAGTATTCTTTTAAAAAATATTCAATGTACAGTTTTGACTTTCCTACGATTTTATTATATGTATAGATTGTATTGATGGTGTCCGCCATACTTAATATTATAACTGTTGAAACGATTTTGATAAAATAAAAGTTTAAACTAAAAGAATCGATTTTGATAAAATAAAAGATAAAATAAAAGGTCCGGAGTTAAAGCTATACTAGCTATACTAGCTATACTAGTCTATGTTCGGAGTCAAACAAAGGCTTCTTTACAAATTTCAACCTTTAAAGGGTTTGAAATTGGGGACGAAAAATTATATAATTGACAGGAGAGTGATACTCGCTGGCAAATTGCGCGCGCGCTATCTAGGTTGAATCACACGTCACTCAGTTAGTTCTAAATAAGTTTTTTTCTAAAAATATAACGTACTGTGACTTTTTTATATCTTAAAAAGGCAAAGAAGCCGGTGGCTCTCCGGATGGAAAGAGATCACTATCATTTATAGACATCGAAGATGTTAATAGTACGCTGTTATGCTGTGGCGTCGTCGTAACGCCATATGAACACGACAGTGACAAACACTGACGCATTTTCGTCAGGAATAGGTAAGACGGTGGTACCAGACCCGGGCGAGACAATGCAAAACTAATACTACTAGCCATGATGTTAGTGACTCGCATAGCCAATCGTTCCTTTTACAAACAGCCTGGCGGAACAGCAAATGGTCTATTCTTCAAAGAAGGCCGAAGCCAACACGATGGAAAAAGGTACTGTGATTGGACATTTGCCCAATTTCTCAATAGTTTGATCGTCTGTTGAAGCAGATGTGAGATCTTGCGACGTAAAAGTTTTGACGCTTTGACTTAATCATGATTGCGTTGCACCTCTGCCTACTTCTTCGTGGATACAGGCATGACGTTATTAATTTATTTTATTTATGCCAAAGATTATGTTCATATCTGGACTCCTCTCCATATTTCCTTTTTATCTGAAAGGACAATCCCAGTGTGCATATAAATTTCAAAGATTTAATGATCGGTTAAGGAGATATAAGGATATGGTTTGCTCGGCTCTCGATATTTTTTTATATTATGCAGATGGCTCTCTTGAGGGAAAAGAGACAACCATAGCCTATAAATTTAAGGAAAAAATTTAGAATAAATCACTTACTACATAGTGTTGAAGTCTTTGCATACTATCACTACATAGTACAAAACAAAGTCGCTTTCTCTGTCTGTCCCTATGTCCCAATGTATGCTTAAACCTTTGAAACTACGCAACGGATTCGTGTTGATGTGGTATTTTTAAATAACTAGAATGATTCTTGAGGAAGGTTTTAATTATATACTAAAATCTTCCTCAAGAAAATTTTTATAAACCAACGATCGCCCTCTGGTCGAAATTGAACCATATACTAAACATAAAGTCTATTCTAAGTTTGAATACAGACTTTAGCCATAAACATAATAATATACATGCAATATACATGTGTGTACAATATCATGTATCATCACTACATAGTATAAAACAAAGTCGCTTTTTCTGTCTGTCCCTATGTATGCTTAAATCTTTAAAACTACGGAACGGATTTTGATACGTTTTTTTTATAGATAGATTGATTCTTGAGGAAGATTTTAGTATTAAACCTTTCCGATATTCTCACGGAAACAATAGCTACATGGGTGAAACCGCGGGCAGGTCGCTAGTATATAATATAGAAGAATATTAATCCAATATCCATAGTAATATTATATTTGTGTTCAACATAAATGCGAAAGTCTGTCTATATTTTCGTATTAACGGCTAAACCACTTACGAATTTTAATGAAATTTGGCAAAATGATAGATCAAGACCCGGGTTCAAACATAAAAGTAGCGTATGTTTTTTTAAATCAATCATCCAATAAAAGATTAGAATAGGCTATGAAGAATTGTATAATTTTTTTATAATAAATGTATTTTTTGCACAACTCATATATCGAACCTAGTATACGATCTGAATAGGTATAGCATGTTAATACAATCCTCTGAGCTACTTCTCAGATTTAAAATCAAGTAAATAACACTGTTATTTGAACCCGGGAAGTCGAGCTCTGAGCCACTAAGACAGGGTTCTACAATACTTCAGAGTTTTAACTTTTCAGACAGTGCTGTTGGTCGAGTGGTTAGCAACTTTGACTATGTCATTGATGGAGGTCAGGTTTGATTCCCGTCAGAGATATACAGTTTTGTAACGAGCATAAAGGTTTGTATTTTTCATATCATGAGATAGCAAACAAGTAGATGGTTCTCCTGATGGAAAGAGACAACTATTGCCTTAGACATCAAAGATGATCTTGGAGAAAGGAGACAAGTCTGCAAAGATCGTGATGTTTGGCACTCGGTTCTCTCTGCCTATCCCTCAAGGGATCCGGCGTGAAGATTTGTGTACTATCTTTGTGGCGGGGCCTTAATGCTTATATAGTATATATTTTATTAGCAACTTAATAAGAATAACCGGAATACCTGCCTGGCCACGAGAAATTCGCGCCTGCGATTTTTTTCCGTGGCACGAACGGTGAAGCGTCTGCCGTCTAAAACAAACGTATGGGAAAGTATTAAGCATACCACGCGGCGCAGCGACCGGCGAGGCGACCGACGGATTTTGCCGAACGAATCGCGCGCGCGGCGGGGGGAATTTTCAAAGATAGAAAAGATGGGCGTCTCGTCAAAACGAAGCTATTCAAAAAAATCAGGTTGTTATTAATCAAAAAAAGTTTGTTCCTGGGACCACGGGCTATTATATATTTTTCTATATATTAGTTTCGTTGGGTAAAAGCCATATCACAAGCAAATAATTTGCTTTCTTTGGGGTTAGGTCATTACGTATAATTAATTTTCCAGCGATATTTATTTATAAATAAAAACAATTTCACCGCACGTAACATCATTAAAAATAAAGCTATAAATTTTATAATCCAATAAGTGTTTAATAAATGGAAACAGCTATAAATTACTGGAATTCGGTCGGAATCGATGTTCTTCGAGAGTCGACCTCCATTCTCGGATAACTTATGATTTATGTCTTCAATAGTTACTGCTCTGCTATGGAGAGTTCATTTTCTAATGATTTGTATAGGCTATAAATTGTAGCGATACTGAGTATTATTTAAGTCATTTTTCAACGTCTGTTAAACATATTTCAACTTACTTAACACTTACGTAATTAGTCTACTAACAACCTGTCTAATAATTATGTGCGTGTCCCTACTCTGTTGTAGGAAAGTGTACCAGAAAGAGTATGAAAACAGAATCAGTGTGAGTGTGCCAAAAAGGGTATGAAAAAATCTCGAATGAGATGAGATCGCTACGAAAAATATGTGGTGTAACACTTACAGACCAGGTTCGTAATATTGAAGGAAGAGAAGTTAAATGCAATATTTTGTCACTTATACATGTGTAATGTTTCACATTAAGGCAATTATGATTTATTTCTAACCGGTTTCGCTTACACAAGCATCGTTAGGGAATTCACAGTTACAATTGCATTAAAATGGAGTTTCACCAAGTACCGACGATGGAAAGTGTAGAATATAAGAGAAGTTAAGCCTGACAGAAATTGTCGGTGTAAAAATGAGAAAGGGCATGCTCCGTACATAAGTCATTAGGGCTTTCATTATATTCGAGGCATTCAAAGAATTACATTTGTTACACTTTCCAGGAATTTCGCACATTGATATAAAAAACCCAAGATACACAATCAGTGTGTCAAAAACGTCCTCCAAAAATGTCATTTCAAATAGAATCGCGTCGGCCGCGTCACTGTCAATTTTATTTATTTTCGTACATTGTTTTGTAAAAACAACTATAAGTCTTGCACTTAAGGTTGGATATGCAAATACATATGTTTTTGCCATATCTATAACTACTTAAAAGAAATTAGGGACACTTTTGAGTGTCAGTTTTGTTCGGGACTGTGCATCTAGGGTTTTTTATATCAATGATTTCGCATTAAGATGGTATTTAAGTTAGGAAGTGTGTGAACTGGCGGCACCCTATGGCTATCAGCTTTAGTACTGTGCCATGGTATGACCTATGGCGGACACATCCCGAAATAGCTGGTTAGTCATTGCTCTAATTGTCACACAAATACGTACTACATTTGCTAGGATTTGAAAATCATGTATTTCTGAGTATTATAAACGTAACTTCAATGAAAAATACCACTTCACGATGCTTTAAACAGGCGAATTAATTTGACTACACTTTACGGATCTATCACTGTAAATTATACTCCCAATAAATTATCTTAATTTCTTCTGTAATTTATAGATTTCTGCTAAAATACATATTAGATACATAATAATATAATTATTAAATAGAAAATATATGTTATAAATTATAATATATAATTCCAATATACATAAATTACGTAATAAATATTCGTGGGACAGATTACACTTACTGATCTAACCCCAAAGTAAGCAAATTATTTGCTTGTGTTATGGGTGTTAGTCAACGATACTAATACATAGAAATAGATATATAAATACTAGATTATATTTAATAAACACCCAAACCCGGAAATACAAACATATATGCTCATCAGATAAATGCTTGTCCCCGTCGGGGATCGAACCCGTCGATAGCGTAGTCAGGGTCGCTAACCACTCGACCAATGGGGCGGGGGGTTGCGTGACACGCTGTTTGTCCGCTATGGATTCATAAGCTACTGAATCGATTTCAGTGATATTTTATAGATATTTACAGTTTGATCCAACTTAAAGGAGAGTATAGTTTTAATTTTTATAACCCCCCCCCCCCCTGAAGTACCTCACTAAAATGTTCAATTCATGTAATTTGTATGGCAAAACAACGTTTGCCTGGTCAGTGAGTAATACATAAATAATGAATACTAGCCATACCCGTGCGAATAATGCGCACTAAGTAATTTTATTAAATACTTCTTAGTTGATTTGAAATTGAACAAAAAAATTACCGACCGTCAATCATGTTGACGTTGTTTCAAAATTAAAGCTGTCAGATGGCAGCATTGCTGTATTATGTCTTAATATATGTATATAATTTTAATTTTTATAATTTATAAAAACAAAAGCAGTAATATTTTTTTTAGTTGTTGATGCCGGTAGAGCAAGCAATTATCTATAAAATGATATTGAATTTATTTAGAGTAATTGTGAGGTTTTCTCTAAAAAGGGAGGCAAACATCTTATCCTTAGCGTATTATTATATATAAAAATAATAATAGTTTTGAAATAGGAATTTCAAGATACCATCTATTCAGTGAAGTTCTTTATTAATCAATCTTTTAATTCGAATGAACAAAGACGCACAATTCAAAGCTTATCGGTTCGCGATCTCATTTAACCCAAAACTAGCGCACCAAGTTTTATAAAGCCCTCTTAAAATCCACTATTGGTCAAAAGCATTCTCCCCTCTTTCCCTCTTATGACCCTCTCTTAAGCGTCTTATAAACTCAATAAGTGAATTGGCATCGAGTTCAGTAATACTTAATGTTTGGAACGAATTTCAGACGCCCCTTTGGTAAAAACTTCTGTAATAAATTATTTTATTAACAAAAGATTTTCTGTATTAGCCTAAG
This sequence comes from Apodemia mormo, assembly GCA_036924255.1. Taxonomy (NCBI): domain Eukaryota; kingdom Metazoa; phylum Arthropoda; class Insecta; order Lepidoptera; family Riodinidae; genus Apodemia; species Apodemia mormo. The sequence goes on along the minus strand of JAUPFN010000007.1, from coordinate 5,770,956 downwards.
ACATTATTAAGATATCATCTCTCTTCTTGAAACTACCTTTTAGGCCGTGGTCCCAGAACCATTATTTTTATATTGGGTTATGTAATAGGGTCCCGTTTTACCTTTTAGGTACGGAACTCTAAAAATTAGCTTTTTATCAATCAATAATAAATATGTTCTTGGGACCACAGTATATAAGCACTGTATACTAAGAGATGAATTAGCTATTCATCTCTCATAGTCCAAGCGGGGAGTGTCAAAAAAGGTGGCGAAGAATAAGAACTGGAATTTATAAAATAATCCATCGGTCTGGTGATCTATAAATTTTCTAATTGTGAAATTGTGTGGAATTGAGAAATTGAAGTGTAAGATATAAGTAAATTGTTTTACTATTTAAAGGTGGTTTGATAAGAAAAACATAAAAATTTAAGTTTGGTACTGCTATTCTTGAAACAAATTTTACTAGACCATCTTCACCATATTTACTGCAACTCAAAATTTTCTATAAGGAAAAAACCGAACATCCAAATTTGTGTTTCCTTTTCTCTTTTATATGTAATTGGTGACGTACGTATCTTTTTATATCATAATAGAGAAAGGAAAAAAGGGTATTAAGTTTCCTAAAAAAAATGGTCAAGTTACAGATCGCCAGACCGATGGATTATTTGTCTAGTGCCAAAAATGCAATAAAATCCTTTTTTGATCGTATTCTGGATCACTTAACTTTTAGACGGTCTCCGCTTGGACTATAATCGTATTTCTAACAATGTGGGTAGCGGATTTTTAAAGTCATTGTACCCACAAATATGACGCGCCATTATTTGAACAAGTATTACTAATTAATAACTATTATAATATTATTAATAAGTCGCTGTGCCTGCGTCCCCGTCTGCGTGGATATGGATAATAATAATATGTGGACTGAACCATGATTGTCCCGATAGTCGTTTCTATAAACGGTCCCGTAGCGTAGTCTAGACCAACATCTACAAAGGCTCTCCCTACAATACTGGGACAGAAGGTGGCAATGTTAGGAACGGCACGTATTGTGAGGAGGTTTCTTTCTCTGTCGCTCTGACCACCGCGCGCCGCAAAAATTCACGCCGGCGGAAAATCTATTTTTATATTTATTTCTACTAGCGATCGCATGTGGCCGAAAGTCGACCATAGACTAACAGTAAAACCTCTTTTAGGTTTGACAACTGGCTTCGGTATATCGACGGGTTCGACGTAAATTGTAGTAACTTAAAAAAATGTGATTTTTGTTTTGTTTATGAAAATGACTGCATTTTTATATATACACAAATACATAAAAAATAAAAATGAAATTTCTATTAGATAAATCCAACTTCTACTATTAGAAGTTGGATTTATCTAATAGAAATTTTAATTATGACCCTGTCGATAATCGATTCTAGTCACTTTGATTGCATTGTCAGGGTCGCTAACCACTCGCCCAATGGGGCGGTCTAGTTTTTTTTTGCACGCAGTCTAAATCTTTTTTTAGAATAAAAGTAGTTTAGGTTACTTCTTATAAAATCAGCTATCTGTCAGTGAAAGTGCCGCCAAAATCGATTGGTCCGGTTTTGGAGATCGGCTAGAACAAACGGAGACTGACATTATTTTTTTTAATTTGTATTTTGGTATGAAAAACGTACAAATTAGTAAATAGTTGTTATTTTATAATATCACACCCGTATCGCTCCCGTATAAGACGTAGACAGAGGTACAAAAAGTGCACCCACGATTAGCCAAAGTTATTTTGTCCCACAATGTGATAGTTGGCAAGCCTGATTTGATTTTAGCAGAAAACTGAAAAAAAAACATTTTTGAATTGCCCGACCCGGAAATTGAATTTGGGACCTCATATGATCAAAATCGATACCACGCGGCGCAGCGAGGCGATAGATGTTATATATAAATATTTAAACTTTATTTATATTATATAGATATTATGTACTTAATTAAAGCGGACTCTCCCACATACTGTGGCTAAGAGTGGACAGCACAGCGCCATCTATTGGAGGCGTACCCAAGCCTGATACTGAAGAGCACGAAATGAACGAGTTTCTCTATTCCATGCTGAAGAGTGCAGAGCAAAGAAGTTATATACTATAACTGGAATTGTTACGAAGCAATATTTGAAAAATAAAAATGTACTTTATTTCTTACCAAATAAAGTTGACATTTGTTTCTTACGTAACAGAGGGGAAAAACGTTCTGAGCAAAACAACGACAAGAGTGGATGTTGTCCCTTTCTTGCAATTGCCAGTGTAAATAAAACTATCTAGATGGTAGATTTTTACATATTCAGTAATCATTAAATCCTTTTTATTCATACACGTCGATAAATAAATTAGCATAAAATGTATTGTAATTAAAATAGTGAGTTCTAAAATGTGCTTATTTTAATTATTACGTAATTACTTATGCAATGCAAAAACTGTTTCTCAAATTAGTAGAATTACTTAGTAGTTATTTGCAAACTACGCATGGCCGCATTTATATATGGCGATTGGCGCTTTATTTAGTAGAAAGAGACACACTCCACCCATGTCGTGGTACTCTTCGGAACGATTTTGAAGCGCGTGTTAACATTCCGGGTAGAATGTAACTTCCTTGGTGCAGAGTTATTGTCAAAAGTCTAACACCGCCATGTTTTGAAAACTTATCGTCCTCATAGATAATGATAACCTTTGTCATATAATAAACAAATATAAATTTCGCAATAAATATTATTCGCAATATTGACATTATAATTTAGATAAAACGTATTGTATGGCCTATGTTGTCATAGAGATTGCAATTTGTACATATTGACGGACTGATTCGACCGAATCCCGCGAGAACACCTCATTATTCCGGGATAAAAGTAGCCTATGCGCTATTCCAGATTATCGTCTACCTGTGTGCCAAATTTCATCTAAATCCGTTTAGTAGTTTTGACGTGATAGAGTAAGAAACATCCATTCATCAATCTGTCCATCCATACATCCAAAACTCCAAACTTTCACATCTTCTATACATACAAATAAATAAAATTGGAGTGTCTGTTTGTAATATTAAAATAACCGGTTTTAACTAAATGCATATGGATTTATACGCGTTACACACACATACATACATGCATACATACAAATAAATAAAATTGGAGTGTCTGTTTGTAATATTAAAATAATCGGTTTTAACTAAATGCATATGGATGTATACACGTCACACATACCAAAATAACACGTTTTACGATTTTTGTCTGTCTGTCTGTTTGTTTATTCCGGCTAATCTCTGGAACGGCTGACGGGATTTTCACGGGTATATAGCAGATGTAATAAGGAGTAACTTAGGCTACTTTTTTTAAAAAAAACCACGTGGACGAAATCGCAGGCACAGCTAGTTTATAGTATAATATAGATTTGGGTGTCAATACTCCCAAAGATGCCATCCATACGACAGGTTATAATGCCACGAGCTTTGTTTGGTTGGAAGTTTGGAAGGTGAAGTATACGGGCCACCTTATCCTTCAAACCGGAACATGACAGTGACAAGCATTAACGCAATTACGGCAGGAATAAGAAAGGGAAACAATCTAAGGCGAGACGTCGCCGAAATCTACCACATGGTCAATAGTCACGATTAAGTTTTATTGACTTTTACGATATGCCTAGCAGTAAGGTTGTTGATCTTTTCTTATCAATTCCGACAATGAGCGAGTTAAACTCGTTCAAAAAGGGTTCCGTAATAGTAAAATAGTTATTTTGGTCCACGATGTAACTGGCATGTGATTTTCATGACAATAAAAACTCCAAGACACCATAAAAATATTTTACAGCTACTTTGTAAATTATCCTTTACATATTTTGTTCAAACCAATATTTGTTTAACGTTTGTGTTCAATTCTATAGTACTGATTCTTTTTACAATTTTTCACTCCATAATTCAAAAGTTAGTTGGAGGGGACCACCAATTTAGAAGCGAATATCTAAAACTTTTTACAAACACCTCCACATCCTAATATATAAAGCCATGTCTAATAATACCCCCTTTTTCCCTTGATTTCTTTTTCATCTCTCGTTACATGTATGAAGAGCTCCCCTTATAATTTTATTTTTCAAATTCATTTTATAGCGGTTCATAACATACACCTACCATCCAATTTTCAACCATACGGTATCCACTATCCATAGCCTCCGAGTAAAATACAGATGGACGGGCTGACAGACAGACGGACATAACTACATTATAAGGGTTCCTTTTTTTGCTACTTAGTTACGGGACTCTAAAAAGGGACCCGGATCAATCTATCGACATATTGGACACATACTATTCGTAAGAATTTCATGTTCAAAAATTTTTCGAGAAATACTGAAAGACTTATCGTAATTAAAAAATTAGTCAAATTTAAGTCAGCTAGCTGAGTCAGCTTTACTGTCAATTAGCTATTAATATTTAAAGAACTTTCGTGCTTCATTTTCTTTTGTCTTACCCTTGACAAGTGAAAATGGAGGCTTTAAATTTACTCTGTATTAATTTATAGACTGCACGGGCTTTATTAGGAAGATCCGTAAATAACTAGCTACAAAATTCAATTAAAAATCTTAAATTCTTACGGTAAAGCTGAGTAAGTCACGGCGAATAACTTTTTTTTGATTAATAACAAGCTGAATTTTTGTGAACAGCTTCGTTTTGACGAGACAACCATCTTTTCTATCTTCGGAAATTCTCGAATCGGGTAGCTGACAAAGATAGATAAAAAAGAAAAGTTTAGTGTTGGACTAATAAAAGTTTCCACTTTACGTGTAGCACAATGTTACCCTTGTATTACAATAATAAAACAGGCCAACAACCTAAAAACATTTTCGATAATTTTAACTAATTTCTGCGTAATTTGGTGTCCTGATAAAAAAATGAAAAAGAGATTGCATCACCCACCAATTTGTCATATTTATTTATTAAAAAAAAATTTTATGACCAAAGTGTATAATATATATTTTTTGACAATTTAAATATTTTGAAGTTGGCAACATTATTGATATGAAATGAAGTTGGCAACGAAATAAAATTTTCTACGGTTGGTAATTCTAATAATTTTTACCGTCGTTTTGTTTTTTTTTCACTAATTATAACCTTAATTAGTGTACAATTATGTACTGAATTTGTTGTGTGTGTTTTATTAAAAATTAAAATTATATAGTATTATAATTTAAGCATTTTATATTTCCCCCGTGTTGGCCCCGGGCTCCTTTGAAGAATAGACCAACTGCCGTTCTACCAAGCAGGTCGTAAAAGGCAACCGATTGGCTATGTGAGTCACTATCATCGTGGCTACTAGGTGGTAGAGTTCTGTATTGTCTCGCCCGGGTCTGGTACCACTGCCTTACCTATTCCAGCCGCAATAACGTCAATGCTTGTCACTATCGTGTTCCGGTTTGGAGGGTAAGGTAGCCGGTTAACTCGCCACAAAATAGCAACGCACCATTAACATCTTTGGTGTCTATAGGCGATGGTTGACTCTTTCCATTAGGAGACCCATCTGCTGGTATAATGTAAAAAAAATAACTAAATATGATTTCAAGCGAAAATATAACCAATTTATAAAACAATGATTTTTTAAATGTGAATATATATAAAATTTTTCCTATTTTTGTACAGTAATCTATATAAATATTATAAATGCGAAAGTTTGGATGTTTGTTACTCAATCACGCAAAAAATACTGAACGAATTTGTATAATATTCAGTACACAGGTAAATGATGACCTAGAATAGCATATAGGACTACTTTTTATCCCGGAAAAATTAGGTGATCCCGCGGGATTTGCCAAAAACTTATAATGCAGCGGGCTGCACGCTGCAGCTTCTAAATTTATATATTTCGAAAAAATGACAGGTTATAAAAAAAAACTAATATGAAATACGGTTTCAGCATACAAAAATACATGAGATTTAGATTTAGAACCCAACTTAAGTGGCTTCCGATACATTTGCGTAGGAACACCCATATCCTTTGCTTACTCTATAACATTTTATTTAACCTTTCTTCTCCCACTTACCTACGCGATTCGTTTAACTACTTAAACCCTCCTTATTCTACTTGTAGGACTAATGTCAGCAATCTTCTCCATTTTCCATCTCATAATTCCTGTTTTTTCTAACTCTTTTACGATTCAGGCAATAAAACTTTGGAATTCATTACCATTTCAAGTTCGCATGAGTCAATCTATGAATTCTTTTATATGCAATCTAAGGAATCGTTATTTGTCTATTTCACTTGAATATAATTTGTAATTTGTTTTTTTTTCTTTTTTTTTAAATGGATCTTACGAGTTCCTATTTTTTTAAGCAACACGTACTCATCTCGAGAGGTTAATATCATTTTGATGTTTTACACTAGTTATATATTTTTTGTTTTTATTTCTAGTAGATACCTAACGCTGTAAATAATTTAATAACTAGTGCCTGTATTTATATTGCTGAAGTACTTCAGGTTTCATTAATAGATATGTTTAAATATTTTTAGTATATTGTACACTTCGACTTATATTTATGGTCAAGTATTTCACTTTACCGGGTTGGCTGTAAGAAATCTCTTTTTTAGAGATAAGTTCGCCTTTTGTTCCTTTTTAAAAATACTGCTTGCTTGCTTTTAATAATTTTGTTTGTTTTTCTGTTGTGTACAATAAAGTATTAAATAAATAAATAAATAAGATTTAGGTAAATTTGTTTAAAAAGTTTTCACAAACATTTATTTTTTGGCATGTGTAATTAACAAGCTGTTGTGAGAAAATTAGGTTATTTTTAAATAGATTAATATCAATTTAAAAATCTCATAATTCCGGAACTTAAGAGTGGAGGCCTAGTCAGAAAATCCATCGAATGCGTACGACAAAAGTTTAATTGTGTTTTTTATAATATAATCAAACGATTAAAGTCGAAAAGTAATTTAATAATAAAGCCGATGCGTTTGCTGCAGTTTGAATATACTGTCGACGCCCTCGAAGATAACTGCCAAGCCAGTCCAAACCGGATTGGGATACCTTGAGAGACTTCAATAGGGCCAACAGTACGTCATGGTCAACAGTATTAAACGCATTACTAAAATCCAACAACGCTAACACTGTAAGTTTTTTGCTGTCCATACCAGAACGAACGTCATCTGTGATCTTTATTAAGGCAGTGGTGGTGCTATGACCGGCACGGAAACCAGATTGAAAGTCACTTAAAATCTTGTTAGCGTTTAAGAAATTGGAGAGTTGATGTTTGACTAAGCGTTCTAATACTTTAGACAGGAAAGGTAAAATTGAAATTGGACGATAGTCAGAAAGAGAGCTGGATTTGTCTTTTTGGGTAGGGGAATAATTTTAATTTATAATTAATAAAACATTAAATAAAACGGAAATAACAAATGCTCATTGAGTTATCGATAGATTTTGTTGTATCAATGACGTGCCAAATGTAAGGTCACCTCACGCGTAAATGAACAAGATTGAACGCCCATACGCGGTAGGTACTATTAAAAATATGATGATAACATTTCCCATCATACTTACAGGCTTTTGACTATCAGAATGGATCAGTGGTGAGAAATAAGGAGATCCAAGTGAAAAATAATTAAGTAAATAAACAAAATTGTACTAACAAACTAGTGCCCACATAAACAATTATTTTATAGATTTTTGTGATAAAATATAACACCATTTAAAAACTATTGCAATCGATTCTACTGCTGATTCTGAATAAACTAGTTTCGGCTTTCGTATCAAGTAAAATACACCTTGTACTACTACTATACATATCTATACATATAATAAAATCAAAAAGTCAAAACTTTACATTGAATATTTTTTTAAAAGAATACTTGGGGCGTGATCTACAATCGATATCGAAGACAAAAATATAGTTTTTAGAATTTTTGACTATCTTTACTACTACATGTGTGCTAATAATTAATTATTCATTTTTTGGATCCCGTATGATGAGCTCAGCTTACCATATCATCGTTCCACTCCATTTTACACAACCACCCGCATACGTCCGAACTGATCGAAAACAACAGCTGAAATGAACAACGCTAGTCTAACCAAGCAGCGCGATATATTAGCGCGCTAAAACCTTTGACATACCGACATAAACGCGATAACGTACACGCAGTCTGAATGTTTGCGACGCGACGATAGCTGATAATACCCAGTCACATCTGCATCGTGTCATTGCATGAAGCTTTGTGACGAATGACGCCATTGCGGCCGCAGCATAAAATCTCATTTCTAGACTGACAATTTAGCAAATACTTTAATACAAAATTCCGGTGTACTAGAAGTAAACATTTCCAAAGAGCGAGTTTTCTGAGAAAGTTGACAGACGGGAAAACAGTTGTAACTTCAAAGAGGAAGTTGGAGCGAGACAAAGGTAAAGAAAAGAATAGTATTGATAAAGTTACACCGGCAGTGCTTCATTAATGTCTATATGTCGATGCTGAAGACGTATTGCAAAATTGCTTTGTACTATTGGATAGCAAATAAGAGACTTATTGCTGATCTATACTTATAGTAGACATGTATGATTTGGTCATTTAAATACCGTTTTCGCCAACTTGATATTGGAATTAATGTAAATTTACTAAAAAAAAATCTACACGTCCGTATGTATCGTAGTCACTATCGTAGAGGTAGGCAGAGGTACAACAATTTTAGAAGATAAAAGTAAATGTTGATAAATAGAAATATAAGTTTGTGCAATTTACCTCAAAATTTTAATGTAATAAAAATTAAATAATAAATTTTGTAAATGGTAAAATTTCCTTGTAAATTGTTATTTGTTTTTGTAATTATTGTAATTTTTGTTGTTGTTGTAAAAAAAAATTTGGATTGTGCATGATATTTTGTAAATTGGAAAAATAACTTTTTGTTGTAAAATAATACTTGTAAAAACTGTAATACATAAATAATTGTAATACATGAAATAGAAAAAAGCCCACTGAGTTTCTTCCGCCGGATCTTCTCAGTGTGTGGCCGCGTTTCGATCCGGTAGTAATCTATACATATAATAAAATCGTAGGAAAGTCAGAACTGTACATTGAATATTATTTTAAAAGAATACTTGGGGCGTGATCTACAATCGATATCGAAGCCAAATATATAGTTTTCAGAATTATTGTCTGTTTGTCTGTATGTATGTCCGGGGTAAACTAAAAAGTACTGCATGGATTTATTTCAAATTTTGCATGAATATTACTAACAGGTCGGGTCAACATATAGGCTACATGTTATCACGCTATCACCTACGGAGGAGGAGCTGTGAGGAGTAAACGAAGCCCGCGCGGACGAAGTCGCAGGCAACAGCTAGTTATAAATAAATCGACCGAAATTTAAATTTTTGCACACCATATCATGGTAGAATATGTTGGTAATTTAATTTATTTTTAATAACCTGTGATACCCATATTCTTGCAAATAAATATTTTTTCATTTCATTTCATTTTCAACAAGTGCACAGTGTGATTAGCCGAAGATACTTTAGTCCCACAATGTGAGAGGTGGCAACAGGCAAGCATATCGCCAACCGGGCATTTATTCAATCTTGGGCAACGTTGTTTTTATCAGATAACTAAAAAACACAACATTTTGAGTTGCCCGACCCAGGAATCGAACCAGGGACCTCATGTGGGCCACACCGACACCGGACCACTAGGCCACAGAGGCGAACTATTCGACAGCAAATAAAAAGCTGTGGTATGCTTACATATTATATATGTATACGGTAACTCTTCTAATAGGAACAAGATAATGACAAGCATTGACGCTATTGCGGCAGGAATAGATAAGGTGGTGGTACTAAATACCCGGGCGAGACCTTGTGGAACTCTACCACCTAGTAGTCAACATGGTACTAAATGACAAGCATTGACGGTATTGCGGCAGTAATAGGTACCACCACCTGGTACCAAATACCCGGGCGTGAACTTGCGGAACTCTATCACCCAGTAGTCAACATGGTACTAACACGTATAACCAATCGGTCGCATTTGCCTACCTGGCAGAATGGCAGATGGTACATATTCTTCAAAGGAACCCGGACCAACATGGGGTAAATTAACTAACAAATATCCTAACTATGTTTAACCCTAGGTTTTTTAATGTCATCAACATCGGTTCAGCGATGTAGCCGTAAAAACATAATAGACAGACAGACTTTCTAATTATAACATTGGTATTGCTGTTTAATATTTTTTGCGTATAAGATATTGCAATATTAAATGGTGAATAACGATGAAATGTCGGAGAATCATTAGTACGAACTAGGAAGTATATAAAAAAGACACAATTTTCACGCAGAGTATAACAAAAGCGCTTTGTTGCTGGAAGTGCCCATTGTCTATTTAGTTTTTATAGTTTGTGTACAATAAAATGTCGTTATACGCTCAAAAACATTGTCATGGTACTAATTGTACTGAAAAATCCTATCAAAATGCAAGTAAAATACTCTCTTACCCCTGAAAGCGTAGCCGATGATAGAAACAGTACATGTTCGATATTAAAATAATACGCGAGGGAAAATTTTAGTCAATTGCGCAAGTGGTGGAGTTTGAAATTTGGCACAGTTTAAAGTTTACATATCGGAGGACTGCAGAAACATAATCTACATTAATCTATAGCTATATTAATTAATTAATTAATTAATTAATTAAATAATTAATAATATTATAAAATCGGAGGACTGCAGAAACATAATCTATATTAATCTATAGCTGTTTTAATATTAATTAATTAATAATGTTAAAAAATCGGAGGACTGCAGAAACATAATCTATATTAATCTATATCTATATTAATATTAATTAATTAATTAATCTTAATTAATTAATAATATTATAAAATCGGAGGACTGCAGAAACATAATCTATATTAATCTATGTCTATATTATTATTAATTAATATTAATTAATTAATAATATTATAAATGCGAAAGTACTGGACGGATTTAAATGAAACTTAACCCAGGAAGATAGTGACCTGCAATAGCACATAGGCTACTTTATATTCCGGAAAAATTAGGTGATCCCGCGGGATTCACCAAAAACTTTTACAATGCAGCGGGCTGCACGCTGCAGCTGGTATCTTCTATCTATATATATATATATATATATATATATATATATATATATATATATATATATATATATATATCAATTGCTGTTCGTTAGTCTAAATAATATAAATAAAAATAAATATTACACACACATTTCTGTGACATATTCGTACACGATATTATACACACATGTATACTAAACTGTTTTCATTGCGGCTAAAGTCAGTTGTTAAACTAAAAAGAGATTTTATTGTGTAGTCTATGGTCGAATTTCGGCCACAGGCGATCGCTAATTAAAATAATTTAAAATTTTTCCCCGTGTTGGTTCCGGGCTCCTTTGAAGAATAGACCAACTGCCGTTCTGCCAGACAGGTCGTAAAAGGCGACCAATTGGCTATGCGAGTCACTACCATTGTGACTACTAGGTGGTAGCGTTCTGCATTGTCTCGCCCGAGTCTGGTACCACCGCCCTACCTATTCCTGCCGCAATAGCGTCAGTGCTTGTCATTGTCGTGTTCCGGTTTGGAGGGTATGGTAGCCGGTAAACTTATGCATGTGTCATTAGACCTCGACACACGATGGCAACGCATCATTAACACCTTTGGTGTCTATAGGCGATGGTTGACTCTTCTCATCAGGAGACCCACCTGCTTATTTGCTATCTTATAATATAAAAACAGTGATAGTGTGCTACTATCACTATCCTTGAAGTGCCGTTAAACAAATCCCATCTAGATGATTCCATCGCAGCCTATACTTCATCATAGTTTATACACACACGTCAGCGTCATAGCTGGCGGCAGCTCATTGTTAAGGCCCGCTAACATACGAGACCCTGGTTACGATGGAGACGTAAAACGTGGACACGTTGCTTACAGTTGTGGTAATTAGCCCGAACATTTTTAGTAGGCCCAAGAACCTAGTATAGCTGTCAAGCGTCATTGCAGTGTCAATTACACGCCGTTTGAGTTACCTCCTTAATCTTCTTGTTTTTTTTTATCATAAAATAGCAAAGAAGCAGATGGCGTTACTGATAGAGATACCATCGCCTATAGACACCAAAGATGTTAATGGTGCGTTGCTATCCGTGGCATGGCTGGATGGCAATATCACATGCATAAATACACCGGGTACTTTGCCCTCCAAACCGGAACACGACAATGAGTCGCCAAAGTCACGAAGTTAGTGATACGTATAGCCAATTGGTCGCATTTTACGACCTGCCTGGGAAAATTACCTATGGTGTATTCTTAAAAGGGGACCTAAACTTTGGGAAATAGTTAGATAACATGGGACTACCGAGCAAACACTTGTTTAATTAAATACGAGAGCAAACGATCATATTACTGATGGTTACCTAGGTATATGATACACAAGACATAATCAATAAATCAATGGTTATTATCGGCTTTGGTAAGAGTATTATATACCGTAAAATCAGTTTAAAAGGCGGACATTTTAGAGGCTTCTGTCAATTATCAAATAGAAGCTTTGGATTCTGTAGATCGAAGAACCCGTAGGCAAATAAATGACGACAAGTTCACAGATAGAAAATTACACACTAAACTCATCACTAGACTATCGTCGTAAAGTGGCCAGCTTATCACTTTTTTTATAGGATGCACTTTGGTGAGTGTGTGAAAGTTCGCTTCGGAGTTATTGGAGTTTCAACATTCCTTTATCGGATTACTAGACGCAGGCAGAAGTTCCATCCGTATGTTGTTGATATACCAAAAAATCGAACAAAACGGTTTGACAATTCTTTTTTATTTCGAGTCACTAAGGTTTGGAATGAACTGCCTTCATCTATTTTGCCTGAAAAATAGTGCTAGAACCTTTAAAAGTAGAATGAATAGGTTTCTTTTGGATGGGCTAGTACCACCTTCGAAGACAAACGCCTATTCCAATTAAAATAAAAAAAAGGCAAACGGTTAGATATATTGGTCACTCACATCGTGACTATTAGTTTGTAGAGTCCTGCAGCTTCTCCGGGGTCTGGTAGCGACGCCTTACCTATTCCTGTCGCAATAGCATCAATGTTTGCCAATATCGTGTTCTAATTTCATGGGTAAGGTAGCCGGCAAACTTATGCTTGTGCATTAACACTCCGTCACACGGATACTTACGCACCATTAACATATTTGGTGTCTATCAGCGATGATTTTTTTTTCATAGGAAGAGCCATCGGCTTCTTTGCTAACTTGTACAAAAAATATGCATGGGATTCTAGGATTGAGTCCCGGATTGGGTAATTCCGTTACATTATTTTTTTTACACGTTACACTATTTTAGTTTTATAGGTACACTAGCTGTTGCCACCGACTTCGTCCGCGCGGGCTTCGTTTATTCTGCACAGCTCCTCCCTCGTAGGTGATAGCGTGATAATATGTAGCCTTTATGTTGACCCGACCTGTTAGTAATATTCATGCAAAATTTGAAGTAAATCCATGCAGTACTTTTTTAGTTTACCCCGGACATACATACAGACAAACAGACAAAAATTCTAATTCGATGTCGATTGTAGATCACGCCCCAAGTATTATTTTCTAAAATATTCAATATACAGTTTTGACTTTCCTACGATTTAATTATATGTATAGATTTATTACGTTCCGGTTTACTGAATTTATTCATGTTTATCTATAGACTATAAATTGTCATATGATCTATACGTTTGAAAATTAATTAAATAAATAAATAATTGGATCGAGACCTAAAAATTTGCCCGATTTGTCGATAGTTTGGCACCTGCCAAATAATGGTATTTAATACCGCTTGCTAACCGTGGGTGTACTATCTAGTTGTGCCTCTCTCTCTACTTTTTCGGTTATATGGGCGTGATTGTATATTTTTAACTATCTTGACAGAATTTACTGAAAACCTCATTATCATCAGTTGAAATGTTTACCACTAGACTTATACAATCTTTCATAAAACCTTGTTTAATATAGGTAATTTTTGTCATAATTCCGTAGCAATTGCAAACAATAGCAAACAAGCAAAAAGCTCTCCTGAGTAAAGAGACAATTATCGTCTTAAACACTAAAGATGTTAATATTGCGTTGTTGTCCGTATGGCAAGAGCCTTATGCATAAGTTTACTGGATACCTGTCACCGTCTTGTCACCGTCGTGTTGGGGTATGAATTGTAATTTGTGAAACAGTACAAGTGTATTAACAAAACTACAAATGGAGTTTCACCAAGTGCCGACGATAAATAGTGTAAAATACATATGAAGTGTAACTTCATACCTCAACATGACGGTGGGGTATGAAGTGTAACTTCATACCCCAACACGACGGTGACAAGCATTTATGCTATTGCAGCAAGAATAAGTCGGTGGTAACAAACCCAGGCGACATCCTGTGGAACTCTACCATCCAGTAGTAACGACTGTAGTAAAACGTTAAGCGTTTTACAAACTGCCTGCTAGAATGGCAGATGGTCTATTATTAAAAAAATACCCATACCAATAATGGGGAAATTTCATAAACATATGTGTGATAATTACTGATAATCCTCTAAATAAATGTACGAGAAACAAAGGTGCAATACTTAAAACTTGAGACTTATCTCCTAATGTATAGAATTAGAAGATTAACATTTGTCATAAAAAGCTAACATAAGCATTTGCAAAACAAAAAGCTTATAAGAATAAATTCACGTAAAGATATAGCATTGGATAATATTAAACAAACAAAAAACTTTTGTTTTTATTAATTAAACAATTGCACAAAGATTACCGTAAATAATAAACATACCTCTTGGAAACCATTCAAACAATACAACACAATTAAGTGGAGAAAAGATAAATATATATTGTTTCATTAATGTTAAATAAACTACGGCTTTGTATTAAAAATCCCGAAAATTTGCAACTCAAATCGCACTGCAGTATGTAGTGCAGAGGTTTTTGTGAACGACTTTAAAGAAATCAAGTGATTAGCATATTTTATGGACATATCTTATTAAATCTCCAACTTTTAATGCATTAAAAGGTGTTTACTTTATTATAAATTCTAATAAAATGATTTTTACCACAGATTTGACTGATTTATCACAACACGTAATGTTTTAAATCATTATTCAAGACTGTACGACGCTGGGTGCAAAGCTTTGTAATATTACCACTATTTATACAATTTTATTCACATTGTGACTTAATAAACACTGAATAATTCACAACAACACTGTTTTAATTCATATTTTAGTAAAGTGTGTAATTTTTGGGTTATATTATTGTATTTTGAATGACCGAAAGCGCATGTTTTAGCACGCACTCTCCAAACGCGCGCATCCGATCAACTAAACTAAAATTTTACCCCGGACTACAGACCAAGGTTTTTGCCCGGCCGGCGCACTTGAAACGTTCCGATTCACGAAAAATGCTATTAACAAATAAACAAATACTTGTAATTTTAAAATTAAATATATGTAAATTCAAATTACAATTTTATAATTTGAACGTATGATATATTATCTTCACATTTACATATTTTCTAAACAAGTTTTTGAAAAAAGCTTTTAAGAATTTACGACTGTGAAAGTTTCTTTTTTTTTGGGTGTCAAAACTACAATATAATAAACAATATAATATAACCAAACGAAAATATAATATTATTAAGATATACAATATAATATATAATAGAAAATATACATTAATAATACATTTTAAGTAATTATAATGGAATAAATGAAAACAGCGCTATCTAGCGGTATATTTATCAAACTTATTGCGCTTTTGTAGAGCTTTTCACTCAGATCATTTGAAAGAATAGTATAGCACTTGCAGGGTTTCGCTCACAGATTATTTATGGTTTCGCTAAGTAATAGGTACTATATAAAATTAGAATTATAATTCAATTCTTTTTTTATTTTAAGTCAAGTAGTTATTTATTATTTCCGAATTTGATAGAGTTACGATATAACTCTACCATATACTGAGATATGAATATTTGTCATCGTTGATACTAGCGCCATCGTGCGGATTTTATTAATAAAACGACCCCACTGTGTAGATTATTTGAATTTTGGATATCTATAGGCCCCTTATAAGCTTGCGATTTCAGAGTAGGGTTAAGTTCTAGTATAAAAAGGCCCCGCTTGTTTCTTTACACGTAGTTACTTTTTGTTATAAAAATACAGGAAACGGTTCTTTGTAAATTGGTTGGTTACAACGTATAGAGCGTGAATTTTGGGGTTATAAATTATAGAGAGTAAAAAACGTTCATTATATTGACATTTTGCCGGACGATAATTAAGGCTTAACGAGGGTCAGGGAAAGTTATCTGCACACCGTTGAACGTCTAAGCTTGGATTTTCATTTCAGTTAGCCATATTTATCGGGATTTCACATTTACGTCTATTGGTTATCAGATTTACATGCCCGCCTTGACTTCAGTTAGTGTACTTTATAAAAAATGAGACCAAATCTACCGTTTACAGGAAATAGTTCGATTCGACCATTATTTATTTTCCCCGTGTTGTTTCCGGGCTCCTTTGAAGAATAGACCAACTGCCATTCTGCCAGGCAGGTCATAAAAGGCTACCTATTGGCTATGCGAGTCACTAACATCGTGGCTACTAGGTGGTAGAGTTCTGCATTGTCTCGCCCGGGTCTGGTACCACCGCCTTACCTATTCTTGCCGCAATAGCGTCAGTGCTTGTCGCTGTCATATTCCGGTTTGGAGGGTAAGATAGCCGGTAAACTTATGCATGTGGCATTAAACCTCGCCACAAGATAGCAACGCACCAATAACATCTCTGGTGTTATAGGTGATGGTTGACTCTTTCCATCAGGAGACCCATCTGCTTGTTTGCTATCTATTAGAAATTCTACCAATTTCCTATGACTCCGTTTGACCATAGAATAAACAAGAAAATATCTTCCAAGTTTGACAACATTATTTACACATTTTGTATTACTTTTATACCTTTGTTTCTCTTTTAAGGGTTCCGTACCTAAAAGGTAAAACGGGACCCTATTACTAAGCCTCTGCTGTCTGTCGGTCCGTCTCTCTGTCTGTGACCAGGCTGTATCTTATAAACCGTAATAGCTATATAAATAAAAAGTTGAATTTCCGTTGCCGCTATAACAACAAATATTAAAAATAAAAAAAAATATATTGAAGTGGTACATGAGTACCACTTCAATATATTTTTTTATTTCAGTATATATGGTGAATCCCAGTGAAATAACTTATTTTTTCGGGATAAAAAGTATCTTGTGTGCTATCCCAGGTCATCGTCTACATGTGTGCCAAATTACATTTAAATCGCAGTTTACGCATGATTCAGTAAGAATAAAAATACATTTAATTGAGACGCACTCCATTCATTTTAAAAATATATATAAACGGGTCAAAAACGCGTACATATATAGAACTTACTTATAAAACTCAACGTTTCGGTCGGTCGACGGTTCGACGGTCAATGTCACTTGGCCGAAACGTCGAGTTTTTCAAGTAAGTTCTATATATGTTTTTTTTTATATCATAAGATAGCAAACAACAGATAGGTCTCCTGATGGAAAGAGTCAACCATCGCCTACAGACACCAAAGGTTTTAATGGTGCGTTGCTATCTTGTGGTGAGGTCTAATGCCACATGCATAAGTTTACTGGCTACCTTACCCTCCAAACCGGAATACGACAGCGACAAGCACTGACGCTATTGCGGCAGGAATAGGCAAGGCGGTGGTACCAGACCCGGGCGAGACAATGCAAAATTCTACCACCCAGTAAAAATATGTACGCGTTTTTGACCCGTTTATAAATTTTTTTAAAATAATAGTAGAACGCGTTAGTTTAAAAAGCACTCCATTCAAATCAAGTTTATAAAAATAATAAATATGCAACATTTAAACTTTTGAAATGAAGCAAATTAAAAAACTTAAATAGTAAACAATAGTTAATACTTTTGAATAATAGTTTTCGTTTTAACTTGATTATATTTATTACTACCATAATTTTTTTTCCACCCCCAAAACCAACCGTTTAGACCGCAGAGGGAGGGGGGGGGGACTTCACTTGATTCTAACAAAAATTAGCAGCTTTATATTTTATAAACGAGTCCCTTAATCGGAAAATTGTTTTCATAAACCTAAAATATTTTTTAAAAACTTATCAAACGATACCCCACATGATGGGGTACGTGAGAAAAAAAAATAACATCCCCACTTTACATGTAGGGATGATACCCTGAAAAAAAAATTTTTTGAAGATTTTATGTTATCACTTTTTTGTCGTAACTAATATGTATAAATTTGAAAATATTTTAAAAATTTTGTTTAAAATAGAATATGCAAAAGAAATAAATACTAAAAAAGAACAATAAATACTTAAATTTTTAATCACACAAATCTGTGTCTCTATTAGGATTCGAACCCAGCCCCATTGATTTCATAGTTAACATGTTTCTTGTTTGCTCGCCCAAGGACAGCATGTTGATGACGCGAATCCATTTGATTTTCTCTTGCCAGAAATCGTCTGGAGCGACTAAATAAGTTTTCACTTCAAAAAATTATGTTGTATCAAAGCCGTGAAATACCACTAGTAAAAAAAAGTGAGCCGTCACGGGACGCGGTATACTTGGTTACATTTTCACCGGTGTGCCGTGTGCCGTAAAACTTTCATAATATGAAAAGTGTGCCGATGACACCAAAAGGTTTAAAACGCTTTGTATATAGCGTAGACCATGAAGTAGGTATTAGATGTATAGACTGATTATTATTATTATTATTGTCTGCTTTTCTCTCATTTTAATTAAAAAATAAGTCACAGTAGGGGTCAGGGGATGTTTTGATGTTATAACTCCGCTATGATTCAAAACCATGACTCATGCGTCTTATGATGCAAATATCTCTTCAACTAGACGCCTGTGAATATAGAAACGAGTTTGCGAAAGCATGCAATTAATGTCACTGAAATAAATATTTACATTACGGTTTTCTGCAGGATCTACCAATGAACTAAACAGTCTAGTTAGTCGAGTGGTTACGAGTCGATGGAGTTTGGGTTCGACTCCCGACAACGACAAACATTTGTGTGATGAGCGTAGACGTTTGTATTTCTGGGTTTGGGTGTTTATTATGAATTTAACAGTATTTTTATATGTATTTCTATTTTATATGTATATATATCGTTGACTAGCACCCATTACACAAGTAAATAATTTGCTTACTTTGGGGTTAGATCAATTTATGCTTACTACTGGCCTAAACAACGTAGGTCAGAAATGCCATATCAGCAAGGTTATTCTAATAATAACTTATGTTATTATCATAACAAATTTAAAGGCATTGAAGTGTGTCCAACACTGTTCCTGGAATAAATCGGAAAACGACAATTGGCGCAGCCAAAGGTGGTAATGTACGCTACGCCCGCCTTATCGTAACCGACGCCACAGCACGTTACAACCTTTTGACCATCAGCACCTGCTGGTACCCCCTTCTGCTTCCAACAGCATCAGCAAGCTTCATAAGCTACGCCTGATCTATGCTTTCTGGAACCGCCAACGTTCACTGGATCTCCATGCAGCAACTCTGTCCCGCTCGTTCCGACTCATTGTGAACAACAGCGGCGCGCACTCGTCCCGACTCACCGAAAATCGCGCATACTCTACTCGTCCCGACTCACCGACGATCGCACATATTCCACTCGTTCCGACTGATTGCGAACCACAGCGGGGCGCACTCGTCCCGACTCACCGAGCACCGCGCATATTCTGCTCGTTCCGACTCACCGAGGACCGCGGATATTCTGCTCGTCTCGACTCACCGCAGACCTGAGCACTCAAGGCATATACGCTTCATTGGCACAACCGGCATCAGGTATAACACCTTTTCGAAGGGGCCTTTAGAACACGCTCACACTTATCGCGCACAGATACCATCGGTATCTTATCGCAACATCGTTATCAGATTTTATCACGCAGCATACACGTGAAGCTCTACTATATAAGATTAATGTAAAACCCAGTTTAATTACAGTTTAATAAACATATTTGCTAATCGATGTGTGACTGTCATTTAGCCGACGTAATAATTATCTATACAGTATTCCAACTTCATACAAACGGACAAAGCGTGAGCTATGCACTCGGCAATCGGCATGCAGATAGCCGCGACTGTGCCGCAGTGAAAAACGGATGGGGTGTTATTTTTATAACAATAACTGCGGGATTTTTTTACTAAAATTACGTCTTGACTTAATTTTAGTAAAAAATTAAGTCTCGACTCACCACAGACCTGAGCACTCAAGGCACATACGCTTCGCTGGCACAACCATATGCATCAGGTATAACACCTTTTGCGAAGGGGGGAGTGATGTAACGAGGGTGCGATAGAACAGTATCACACTTATCGCGCACAGATACCATCGGTATCTTATCGCAACATCGTTATCAGATTTTATCACGCAGCATACATGTGAAGCTCTACTATATAAGATTAATGTAAAACCCAGTTTAATTACAGTTTAATAAACACATTTGTTAACCGATGTGTGACTGTCATTTAACCGACGTAATAATTATCTATGCAGTATTCCAACTTCATACAAACGGACAAAGCGTGAGCTATGACTAAGTGCCTCGATCTTGCCATAGCGCTCGGCAATCGACATGAATCGGCAGTGAAAAACGGATGGGGTGTTATTTTTTTAACAATAACTGCAGGATTTTTTTACTAAAATTAAGCTCAAGTACATATTTAATATGACGAGTGTAAATAAATCTACCAATCAAAAAAATAACACGCATTTTAATTGAATACTTAACTTTATATAAAGTATATTTACAATCACAAAACTAAATGGATATACAAAGTAGGCAAATGTAATTTAAATGCTAGAGACGGGCAGCCCTATTGCATGTTTACGTACCGCAGGACTGTGAGCATTAATTTCAAAGATCGGCCGAATTACAAAGTCACTGTTATTTTCCGGTTTGGAGAGTTAGCAGGCCAGCAAACTTATGCATGTGGTATTAGGTAGGATCCCGCCAGAAAGATAGCAACGCATTACTAAGGGCTTTGGTGTGTATAGGGTTGACTCTTTCCATCAGGCGAGCCATGTGGCTTGTTTGCTATCTTATATATGTTGTTGATAGGTGGTGGTAGATTTAATGACGTTTTTTAAGCAATAATTTCTACAGTAGTTTCATCGATTTGAGACAGTTTTTATAATTTATTACCTAGGCGGTAGAGTTCTGCAACGCCTCGCTCCATCAACACCTTTGGTGTACTTAGCCGGTGTTAATATCTTTCCGTGATGAGAGCTATCTATTTTTCAGGTATTTTATAAAAATAAAAAAGTATCCTCATGCTCGTATCCACGAAGATGTAGGCAGAGGTACAACAAGTGCACACACGATTAGCCGAATATACATAGTCCCACAATGTGGTGGTAAACTGAAAAAATCATATTTTTTTGACTTGCCCGACCTGGTTATCGAACCCGGGGCCTAATGTGATCAACACCGACATCTAGAGTCTAGACCACAGAGATGATTATTATTTTATGAAATAAATTAAAAAAAAATTATGTCTATCGACATTAACAATGGCTTATTGTATAAAGTTCTTTCCTCGCGTTATCTGGGCCTCCATTTTGAAGAATAGGTTAATTGACTAAGAGTTAGGCATCTCATAAAGGGCCAGAGAAGGTATCATTTTTTTTATTTGCCCGACCCGGTTATCGAACCCGGGGCCTAATGTGATTAACACCGACATCTAGATTCTAGACCACAGAGATGATTATTATTTTATGAAATAAATTAAAAAAAAAATAATGTGTATCGACATTAAAAATGGTTTATTGTATAAAGTTTTTTTTTTATCATAAGATAGCAAACAAGCAGATGGGTCTCCTGATGGAAAGAGTCAACCATCGCCTATAGACACCAAAGATGTTAATGGTGCGTTGCTATCTTGTGGCGAGGTCTAATGCCACATACATAACTTTACCGGCTACCTTACCCTCCAAACCGGAACACGACAGCGACAAGCACTGACGCTATTGCGGCAGGAATAGGTAAGGCGGTGGTACCAGACCCGGGCGAGACAATGCAGAACTCTACCACCTAGTAGCCACGATAGTAGCGACTCGATAGCGAATCGGTCGCCTTTTACGACCTGCCTGGCAGAACGGCAGTTGGCCGTATTCTTCAAAGAAGGTCGGGACCAACACGGCGAAAAAGTTCTTTCCTCGCGTCGCCTATTCTTCAAAATGGAGGCCCAGATGCCTCCATTTTGAAGAATAGATTAATTGACTAACACTTAGGCATCTCATAAAGGGTCAGAGAAGGCGTACCGGGGGGGGCGGCGGCTAAGAGGGGCAGGTGCCCCCCCTGGAATTTGTTTACCTCTACTAACTATATACTGTTGTAGATAATAAGATAAAAATATAGCCTTAAAATGTTACGGTTGCCCCCCCCCCCCATGGCCCAGAACCTGGGTATGCCCATGAGTGTGCATGTTCTGTTCTGGAAGGCAAGGTAGCCGGTAAATTTATGCATGTGGTATAAGATCTCGTCACAAGATAGCAATGCACCATTAACATCTCTGGTGTTTAAAGGCGATGGTAATTTAGTAAACCGCCATCTATTGAAATCTCTTAATATTAAATTCAATATTTACTGTATAGCTGACTAGAGCTGCATCAAATAGATAAGCGAAACCTAATGCGCAATCATGAAATCAGTTTTGTGTTAAAGTCATAGGGCGCGCTGGTATCTATTCTGAACTGTCTTTTCCGCCTTATTACAAAAACAGGCCTAGATCTGGGTTTAAACCAAGATTAAGAAGTCTAGACTTGTTACAGTATTAAAGTTAGATTCAGTACTAAAATTCATTCTTATTACAAAAACGAGTCTAACTGAGGACTAGCTAATACCGAAGATAGACCTTGGATGAACATGTATCCACAGATTATAAGCTAAAATGACTCTAAACCATTCGTTCATTCACTCGGCGTAACATGCAACGTTCCGTTACAACAAACATACTTATATGAAAAGAAAGCAAATCGTTTATTAAAAGTGATTTATGAGTTCGAAAGTGATAATAAAATAAAATATAGGTACAATTTTGCTATGAAAATTATCTTAAATCTAAAAACGTTGAAATTATACGAATTTTCTTTTTATTTCCACTATATACCTACATGTGCACACGTATCGAGTTAGCGTACAACGAAATAAACTAAAAAAAAAACCAAAAAAAAATGTGTGACGCGCGTAATTTAATCCGAATGTTTATAATAAATACTATATGCTAAAGTAAACATTTCAATAATATATATACAACAGCACTTCAAGTTACTTAATATTTCTGTATTTCCATAGCTAGTCTGTTTTTATTTATTATTGAAGCACAAAACCTGAGTGCCTCGAGTAGGTACGATTAGGTTTTGTTATAAAATCTAGCATTACTTTTTTTACCGTAATCAATCAGTCAGTGCAGTCTATAGCACCTATAACTTTCAAAAATTAGCTATACGGCGAAACTTCCTCATTGCTTCTTCTTGCTGATTTAAGGTAGCTGGCATCTTTATAAATCTATGGGGCAATCCATCTAAAATCCCTGCTATTTTCTTACAAGTTTTGCTAATAGTCGGCTGAGATACGCCATGTAAGTCGGCAGTATCGTCTTGAATCTATAGAAACAATAATAATATTTCAGTAAGTTCTCCAGCAATTGAAATATCCTGGCATTGCTTGTAATGTAGATTATCAAGTTTATACACTTACCTCATGACGAGCCCAGTTACGTAATGCGCAAACCACTTGCAACTCAGGACTGAGAGCCTGTCCCCGAGGGTCATGAACTAAATCTTCTCGCAATAAATCCACTATTTGGCTGGCAAACCTTTTTGTGAATGTATATTTTTTTGAAAGTCTCCGTCAATTAAATGAAACGGATTCACTCGACTTTGGGGTCTATTTTCTTTACTTTCTGGTATGTTTCCGATACATCCAAATCTTCCAAATCCTTTATATCAATTACGTTTATGTCCAGTTTTTATTATTTTAATTACAAATAATTATTTCACAATAAATACGACGTTTATGTCAACTTTGAAGTTTGACGTTTTGAGCTTAGTATTAAAGTTAAACTAGGGGTCGCGTAGGTTTATCTTTAGAACCATAGAAGATACTCGGACTAGCGCTAAACCCGGTTTTATAATAACGTTTCATCTAATACTAGTAATAAAACTGGTGTTAAGGTCGGTACTATATTTAGACCTCGTTTTGGAATAAGGCGGCAATGTCCACTACCTACATGCTGTAGTGAAAAGTCTATACGCTACCTACACAAGGCAAAATGCAATGCTGCTAGTTTCAAAATACATTTTAAATATTCCTTAAATCGTTTTTAAGTCAAAAGAATAATTCTGTTTTTTTTTTTGCTTGAACTTTGTTGCATTATGTGGAAAGTGGAAACCAATTGAAATTAACACAATGGAGCTGGCTGTACAAATAAATCATTGATGGCGCCACCTTAGCTAGTTCCCTTTTCAATGCATAGAGTAATTAGTGTACATAGAGTAGGCGAGCCAAGCAATAAGTAAATCCGTCGATACGTGAAAAAAGTATTTACAGATGTTTCTCTATCTTATATACCTATTATAAACACGTGTAACACAAGTATGTTTTGTCTCTTTCTATCAACGGCAGCACTTGTCAGCAACAGCAGTTTTACATAACTCACACCTCCGCTCAAATTGTGTCACAAGTCAAAAAAACGATTCTCGAGTAAAAGGTGTTTAAAGCTGCTCCCGCCTATTTTTTTTCGCTTTTCCGGCCAACGCCACTAACGTCACTAACGCCATCTAGTATCAAATCATTGAAAACAGTAGTAGATCACCATTCGAGATAAAACTATGGCATAATACGATAAGAATTTTACAAAAAAGTGATTTTTACGATTTTTTGAATTGTTACACGATCTGAGCGGAGGTGCGACATAATAATCTATCTAATACGTAGGTTCAAGCATAAGCCATCTGCCATCTGCTTGTCTGCTATGCAATATTACCTATAATAAATAAATGAAAAAGATTTTTTTAAAATATATAAAACTATTACAAGGCATGAGCCACATGTGTTACACTAAAATGCAGTCTATGGACTGCACCAACGTCATTGCTCTTTGAATAAAATGCGTAAGCGCCATGAAATTCATGGCGGTTATGACCTTTTGGTCGCGAGTATTATACGCTGCAGCGCTGCTTAATTTTGACTTTGGTTGGACGATTTATTATTACTTCAGCGCTGCAGCGAGTGTTAAAGAAACACGACTTCTACTTAGCATAACTTCTCTACAACGTAGTATACATTAAACTCTCTGATGTTATAAAGTTCCTTCACACTATCTATAGGAGTCAATCGTTGATATAAAAAACCCATCAATGGAGTCAATCTTAAAAAGTGATCAGTCTATCTCATTTTACAGCAACATGACAGTGACAAGCTATTCTAAATCAGTGTGCTAAGTGTGAGTTTTTCTTTTCGCATTCGATCGTGAGCGCGTTTCGAGTTTACTAGGAATTTGTATGTGATTTGTACAGCGCCACCTAGTGGTAAACTGGTTTCTCACGTTTACCACTAGGTGGCGCTGTACAAATCACATACAAATTCCTAGTAAACTCCAAACGCGCTCACGATCGAATGCGAAAAGAAAAACTCACACTTAGCACTCTAATAGACATTTTTTTAACTCCTCGCTACGTATGTAGATAAGGAAGTGTGTAGTAAAAGCGGTTGATGGCATTCGATTGGAATCCGCTCTACTTAGATTTTCAGAAAATTTGAACAAATTTTGACAAATTTTGAAAAAATCTCAAAAAAAAAATGGTAAAACAGTATTTTTTTTAATATAACCTCCACATTAATGTAC